>CAHIKZ030000046.1:760000-822500 GCA_903632075.3 Acanthosepion pharaonis | reverse complement strand
TATATATATATATATATATATATATATATATATATCAGACTCTTCATTATCTCTCTCTCTCTCTCTCTCTCTATATATATATATATATATATATATATATATACACACAAATAAAGATACATACTTTGGTTGTACTTATCTGAGATAGATAGGGAGACAGAGTGATAATGAATATGGACTGACATAGAGATATGAATAGAGAGATAAATAAATAATGAATAGACGAGAAAGATGGATTAAAAGATAGGGATAGATAGATAGATAGATAGATAGATAGATAGATAGATAGATAGATAGACTGGGATAGTGAGATAGGAAGATACTGAGAGAGATGGATACATACATACATAGAGCCATAAATAATCTAAATAGACTTAAATAGATACATAGAGGTAGATAGTCTAGATATTTATCTTCAATAAATAGATAGATAATGACTACACTGTGATAGATAGATACAGTTATAAGTATATAGATAGATAGATAAGTTGGTTCTCTGTGTTGTGCCAGATTTTTCTCACTTGAGATCATCCTTCTAATTTATAAATCTAGTATACATCCTTGCATTAAATACTGTTGCCATATATGGTCTGGTGCACCCACTGTTCATCTTAAGGTCCTACACAAAATCCAGAGACGGATATGCAATGTGATAGGTCCTAATCTGACATGTCGCCCACATGTTACTTTCTCACGGATGTGCTGTGGCTTCCCATTGTCTTTTCTACAAATATTTTCATGGCAACTGCTCTAACGAGCTACTTTCACTGGTGCCCCGCCTGTATGAGTTTAAGTGGGCTATACTAGGTTGGCATCTAGGTCCCACCCTTTCCCTATTGAAATGGTTAAATGTAACCGCCTCTTGTACTCCAACAGCTTCTTCTCTCACACTTCCCGACAGTGGAACTCCTTCCCTCCTACTTGTTTCCCTGATAGCTCTACTCTTCAAATGTAATGTCAATTGACATCTTCTGACGCCTTGACCTTGATCCCCGCCCTTCTGTGTATCATTTCCTCAGACAACCCTCTTTACTCTTGCTCGCTCTCTGTAACCACTTGCATGCTAGTGGCACTCCCAACTTGCTTGGGGTGAAATGCTTAAAAAAGATAGATAGATAGATAGATAGATAGATAGATAGATAGATAGATATAAACAGACTGAGGTAGGTAGATAGATAGATATAAACAGAATGAGATAGATAATAACTGTTAAAGATAGATAATAACTATCAAATATATATATATATATATATATATATATATAGAGAGGGAGAGAGAGAGAGATAGATATGAATAGACTGAGATAGATAGATAGATAGATAGATAGATAGATAGATAGATAGATAGATTGGAGTAGTGACATTGGAAGATACTGAGATAGATAGATACATACATACATACATAGATCCATAGATAACCTAGATAGACTTAAATAGGATAGATAGATACATAGAGATAGATAGTCTAGATATTTATCTGTGATAGATAAATAGATAATGAATATACTGGGATAGAGAGAGAGAGAGAGAGAGAGAGAGAGAGAGAGAGAGAGAGAGAGAGAGAGAGAGAGAGAGAGAGAGAGAGATATGGATTGACATAAATGTATACAATGGATACATAGATGTATATGGACAGACATAGATAGAAAGGCGTGGAGATAAATAGATATATAGAAGATAGATAGATAGATAGATAGATAGATAGATAATGAACAGACGGGTAGATAGATAGATAGATAGATAGATAGATAGATAGATAGATAGATAGATAATGAACAGATAGATAGATAGATAGATAGATAGATAGATAGATAGATAGATAGATTTATAGACAGATAGAAACATGATGATGGCTGTAAACTCGTGTAGATAGATAGATAGATAGATAGATAGATAGATAGATAGATAGATAGATAGATAGATAGATAGATAGATATAAACAGACTGAGGTAGGTAGATAGATATAAACAGAATGAGATAGATAATAACTGTTAAAGATAGATAATAACTATCAAATATATATATATATAGAGAGAGAGAGATAGATATGAATAGACTGAGATAGATAGATAGATAGATAGATAGATAGATAGATAGATAGATAGATAGATAGATAGATATAAAGAAACCAAAAATGAAACAAAATAACTGTCATATATATATGTAGATAGATAAATAGATTGATAGAGAGTAATAGTGAGATATAAACAGACTGAGATAGATAGATAGATAGATATGAACAGACTGAGATAGATAAATAGATAGATAGATAGATAGATAGATAGATAGATAGATAGATAGATAGATATGAACAGACTCAGATAGATAGATAGATAGATAGATAGATAGATAGATAGATATGAACAGACTGATATAGATAGACAGATAGAAACATGATGATGGGCTGCAAACTCGTGTTTGAGCATTGCCATTGCTTGAACACCCATGAAAAAAAGCTCATTGATGAGCTGCTCTCATGTGACTTTTTAGTCCAGCTAAAGACATGCATTCTTTGGCAAAGGTGTCACAGACATGAACATTTCTGGCAAAAGTTCCTGCAACATTGTTGCCATGTATTTTAACATTTTGTTTTAATCCTGCTGCACTTTTGCACACATTTCCACACACCTTACGTGAGGCAGATGACTGTAAGCCCAACAATGTCCTAACTACCCCAACAGCCAAGGTTCATTCGTTTACATTTTTTGGCAGTAGCAGAATGATTACTGGGACACCTGCTGGCCAGACCCTATCACAACTAGTCCCAGAGCCCTTAATGCTATTGATGCTAATATCATTGGAAGCCTCCATTGAACGGGTTTGCCTTTTTTGGTTATGGCCATCCTCTGTGTAAAGACAAAATAAGATCCTGAAATCTTCAAGCAATGCCTGTGCATGATTTTAAGTAAGGAAAGGCATTCAATTCCACTCTCTGAGTGACTGTGCCCTTGGCCCCAAAAGAAGAACCCAATCTATATGATCAGAGGCAGCAGACACCGTAGGTGTTATATCAGTTTTCCTTTTCCTAGATGTCTGAGGGGGAAAACTCTATTGGTGGCTTCATGGTGCCCTCAGACACCAACCTGAGTTTAGTTGCCGAGTGCCAGTTCAATCGGCAACTAAACCGGTTCCCCCACCAGATCTACCTGGTGAGGAGGGTAGCTAGAAACTCTGCAGGACAAAACGCAAGACCTGTCAAAGGGTGGATAAACCTCTTTGAGAGGTTGACAATCATCTAGCAATCTCTGCGCCAGGACATACATACATACATACATACATACATACATACATACATATACATATGTACGTACATACATAATGAAGAGATAGATAATGAATGGACAAGGATAGATAGATAATGAATGGACAAGGATAGATAGATAGATAGATAGATAGATAGAATGAGACCAAGATAGATAAATAGGTAGACAAATACAAGGAGAGTGCAATAAATAGATAAATGAAGAGATAGATAGATAGATAGATAGATAGATAGATAGATAGATAGATAGATAGATAGATAGATAGATATCAATTCATAGATAGGTAAGCTAGATATATAATTAATAGATATTGGGATAGTGAGATATACAGATAATTAATAGAAAAGGATAGATAGATATATAATGAAGATAGATAGATAGATAGATAGATAGATAGATAGATAGATAGATAATCAATATATTGGGATAGATAAATGGATGGATAGATAGATAGATAGATATCAATAAAGAGATAGATAGATAATGAATATATTGGGATAGATAGATAAATGAATAAAGGAAGATACATAGATAGATAGATATGGATAGAGATATACATAGATATATAGTTACACAGATAGATAATTTATAGACAAGAATAATGTGATAGATAAATGGACGGAGGAGGATATTCAGATAGAATCATAGAATGATAGATAATCTAGTTAGATTTTAATAGGCCAGATAGGTACATAGAGAGATAGATAGTAGTCTAGATATTAATCTGTGATAGATAGCAAAATAGATAGATAATTAAGGAATACACTGTGATAGATCAATAGATAGATAGATACGGTAATAAATATATAAAGACATGGCTAGTGAGATAAATACTGACATAGATAGATAGAGACAGAAATAAATAGCTAGAGAGATGGATATAGAGATAGATAGATAGATAGAGACAGAAATAAATAGATAGATAGATAGATAGATAGATAGATAGATAGATAGATAATGAAGTCTCTAGACTGAGATAGATAGATAGATAGATAAATAGATAGATAGATACAGACAGATGGACAGACAGACAGAGAGAGAGATGGATATAGAGATAAATAGATAATGAATTGACTGAGATAGATAGATAGATAGATAGATAGATAGATAGATATGGAAGTCTCTAGACTGAGATAGATAGATAGATAGATAGATAGATAGATAGATAGATAGATAGACAGACAGAGAGAGAGATGGATATAGAGATAAATAGATAATGAATAGACTGAGATAGATAGATAGATAGATAGATAGATAGATAGATAATGAAGTCTCTAGACTGAGATAGATAGATAGATAGATACAGACAGATAGACAGAGAGAGAGAGAGAGAGATAGAGATAAATAGATAAGGAATAGACTGAGATAGATAGATAGATAGATAGATAGATAATGAAGTCTCTAGACTGAGATAGATAGATAGATAGATAGATAGATAGATAGATAGATAGATAGATAATGAATAGACTGGGATAATGTGATAGATAAATGGATAGATTGGAATATATTGAGATAAATACCAAGAATGGTAGATAATCTAGTTAGATTAAAGTATGATAGATATATCCTCAGAGAGAGACAGATAGTCTAGATATTTATAGCTATAGATAGCTAGCCAGATACAGCGTGCGATGGGTAAATTGTCACCATTTTATATTTTTAATTTCGTGCAGGCCATGTGTTTGTTTTTCATTTTGTACACTGCACCGTATAGTAGGGTCAGTTGGGCACCATCTGTGAGAAAAAGAGCATCATAACACAATTCACTCTGCCAGAAATATGGAAACGGCATACTGTACTACTTGGCATTTTTGCTGGAAGCTCCAACACGAACATTTCAGAATGTTTGGGCGCCAATCTGAGGACAATGCCAAGGATTCAGAAGGAGATGGATGATTCCAAAGGTGATTATGAAGGTGTTTGGAGTGATGGCGATGTTATGCCTCCATTCATATTCCAACAGACTCTACATGGAAGCCTACATCAATTGCCTTGAGGAGGTAGTGCTGCCCTGGGTCAAGTGTCTGGCTGCTGGAAGATACTATGTCTGACAACAGGACTCTGCACAATGTCACACAAGCAGGAGAACCCTGTCGTGGCTGTCAGACTATTTCTGCAACCACATCATCTGATTATATCTGGTCACGTAACTCTCTAGATTGCAACCCCCTTGATTATTATGTGTGGGGCACAGTTGTGCGAGAGACCAACAAAACTCCTTGTAACACCAAAGATGAACTGAAGGCAAGAATTATGGCAGCATTCACCAACTTAAACAAAGAGACTGTCCAGAAGATTTACAGGAGATTCCAAATTCCAATCTGGAGGTCGTGGTTGAAGTCAATGATGATTTTATTGAATAAATATATATAATAATAAATAATAAATGTATAATTTATTGAATAAATATACTCTTTAGTATTTGAAGATATTTTTGTGCAATTTTGGTAAATATATCTATTAAAATGAGATGTCAGGGTTATTTTTATTTATGCATAATTTAGATGACAATTTATCGACACTGCATATATAAATACACTGAGACTTAGATAGATAGATAGATATGAACAGATTAACAAAGATAGCTACAAGAATTGATGTAGAGAAAGTTAAACAATAAATTAGAAAGAAGGAAAGAAAAAAAAAGAAAAATGAAAGGAAAAAGAATGAACAAACATAATAAGTTAGAAATAAAGAAGGAATAGAACACAACAAGAAAGAAAGAAAAGAAGAAAAGAAACACAATATAATGGAAATAAAGAAATTAAAAAGGGAATAAGATAACAAGAAACTAGAAAGAAAGAAAGAAAGAAAGAAAGAAAGAAAGAAAGAAAAGGAACACAATAAACTACAAAAAAAGAAAGAAAGAAAGAAAGAAAAGGAACACAATAAACTACAAAGAAAGAAAGAAAGAAAGAAAGAAAGAAAGAAAGAAAGAAAAGGAACACAAAAAACTACAAAGAAAGGAAGAAAGAAAGAAAGAAAAGGAACACAATAAAATAGAAAGAAAGAAAGAAAGAAAGAAAGAGAGAAAAGGAACACAATAAACTACAAAGAAAGAAAAAAAAGAAAGAAAGAAAGAAAAGGGACACAATAAACTACAAAGAAAGAAAGAAAGAAAGAAAGAACAGAACAGAACAGAAGAAAGGTCAGGACAAGAAAGAAAGAAAGAAAGAAAGAAAGAAAAGGAACACAATAAACTACAAAGAAAGAAAGAAAGAAAGAAAGAAAGAAAGAAAGAAAAGGAACACAATAAACTACAAAGAAAGAAAGAAAGAAAGAAAGAAAGAAAGAAAAGAACACAAAAAACTACAAAGAAAGAAAGAAAGAAAGAAAAGGAACACAATAAAATAGAAAGAAAGAAAGAAAGAAAGAGAGAAAAGGAACACAATAAACTACAAAGAAAGAAAAAAAAGAAAGAAAGAAAGAAAAGGAACACAATAAACTACAAAAGAAAGAAAAGAAAGAAAGAAAGAAAGAAAGAAAGAAAGAAAGAAAGAAAGAACAGAACAGAACAGAACAGAAGAAAGGTCAGGACAAGAAAAAGAAAGAAAGAAAGAAAGAAAGAAAGAAAGAAATTAAGAAAGAAAGAAAGAAAAGGAACACAATAAACTACAAAGAAAGGAAGAAAGAAAGAAAGAAAAGGAACACAATAAAATAGAAAGAAAGAAAGAAAGAGAGAAAAGGAACACAATAAACTACAAAGAAAGAAAAAAAATAAAGAAAGAAAGAAAAGGAACACAATAAACTACAAAGAAAGAAAGAAAGAAAGATAGAAAGAAAGAAAGAAATGGAACAGAATAAACTAGAAAGAAAGAAAGAAAAAAGAAAAGGAACACAATAAACTACAAAGAAAAAAAAGGAAGAAAGAAGGAAAAGCAACTCAATAAACTAAAAAGAAAAAAGAAAGGAATAAAGAAAGCAAGAAGAAAAAAGAACAGTAAACTACAAAGAAAAAAGAAAGAAAGAAAGAAGGAAGGAGAAGGGACACAATAAACTACGAAGAAAGAAAGAAAAAAGAAAGAAAGAAAGAAAGAGGAACACAATAAACGAGAAAGAAAGAAAGAAAGAAAAAAGAAAGAAGTAAAAGGAACACAATAAACTACAAAGAAAAGAAAGAAAGAAAGAAAGAAAGAAAGAAAGAAAAAAGCAACTCAATAAACTACGAAGAAAGAAAGAAAAAAGAAAGAAAGAAAGAAAGAGGAACACAATAAACTAGAAAAAAAGAAAGAAAGAAAAAAGAAAGTAAAAAGAACACAATAAACTACAAAGAAAAAAGAAAGAAAGAAAGAAAGAAGGAAAAGCAACTCAATAAACTACAAAGAAAAAGAAAGAAAGAAAGAAAGAAGGAAATGGAACACAATAAAATACAAAGAAAAAAAAGAAAGAAAAAAGGAAAAGAGACACAATAAACTACAAAGAAAGAAAGAGGGACACAATAAACTAGAAAGAAAGAAAGAAATAAAGAAGGAAAAGCAACACAATAAACAACAAAGGAAAAAGAAAAAAGAAAGAAAGAAAGAAGGAAAAGGGACACAATAAGCTACAAAGAAAGAAAGAAAGAAAGAGGAACACAATAAACTAGAAAGAGAGAAAGAAAGAAAGAAAGAAAGAAAGAAAGAAAAAAGATAAGGAAAACAATAAACTACAAAGAAAAAGAAAGAAAGAAAGAAAGAAAGAAAGAAAGAAAGAAAGAAAAGGAACACAATAAACTACAAAGAAAGAAAGAAAGAAAGAAAGAGAGAAAAGGAACACAAGAAACTACAAAGAATGAAAGAAGGAAGGAAAGAAAGAAAGAAAGAGAGAAAAAGAACACAAGAAACTACAAAGAAAGAAAGAAAGAGGAACACAATAAACTAGAAAGAAATAAAGAAAGAAGCAAAAGGAACACAATAAACTACAAGGAAAAAAAAGAAAGAAAGAAAGAAAGAAGAAAAAGAAATACAATAAAGTACAAAGAAAAAAAAGAAAGAAAGAAAAAAGGATTAGGGACACAATAAACTACAAAGAAAGAAAGAAAGAAAGAAAGAAAGAAAGAAAGAAAGAAAGAGGAACACAATAAACTAGAAAGAAAAAAGAAAGGAAGAAAGAAGGAAAAGCAACTCAATAAACAACAAAGAACAAAGAAAAAAGAAAGAAAGAAAGAAGCAAAAAGGACACAATAAGCTACAAAGAAAGAAAGAAAGAGGAACACAATAAACTAGAAAGAAAGAAAGAAAGAAAGAAAGAAAGAAAGAAGGAAAAGGAACACAATAAACTACAAAGAAAAAAGAAAGAAAGAAAGAAAGAAAGAAAGAAAGAAAAAAGAAAGAAAGAAGGAAAAGCAACACAATAAACTACAAAGAAAGGAAGAAAGAAAGAATGAAAGAAAGAATAGGAACACAATAAACTAGAAAGAAAGAAAGAAAGAAAGAAATGGAACACAGTAAACTAGAAAGAAAGAAAGAAAGAAAGAAAGAAAAAAGAAAGAAAGAAAAGAAAAAAGAAAGAAAGAAACTAAACTAAAAGAAAAAAAGAAAGAAAGAAAGAAAAAAAGAAAGAAAAGGAGAAGGAAAAGGAACACAATAAATTAAAAGAAAGAAATAAAGAAAGAAAGAGGAAAACAATAAAGTAGAAAGAAAGAAAGAAATTAAGACAGAAAGAAAGAAAAGGAAAGACAATAAACTACAAAAAAGAAAAAAGAAAAAAAAGAAAGAAAGAAAATAAACTAGAAAAAAAAAGAAAGAAAAACAAATAAACTAAGAAAAAAAAAAAAAAAAGAAAAGAAAGAAAAAGAAAGAAAGAAAGAAGGAAAAAATAAAGTACAAAAAAAGAAAAAAAAAAAAAAAAAAGAAAGAAAGAGAAACACAATAAACTAGAAAAAAAAGAAAAAAAAGAAAAAGAAAGACAGTAAACTAGAAAGAAAGAAAAAAAGAAAAAGAAAAAAAGAAACTATAAACTTGAAGAAAGAAAGAAAAAAAGAAAGAAAGAATGAAAAAAACAGAATAAACTAGAAAGAAAGAAAGAAAGAAAAGAAACGGAACCCACTTAACTAGAAAGTAAAATGATTCCAATTTTTTTCAAAAGGTCTACCATTATTACAATTTCAAGAGTTCTGTCCTAACTAGATACCCTACTGTGATGGCCATTGCCATTGTATTCAAGTTTATAAAAGGGAAAGTTGTAAACCCTCTCTCTTTCTCTCTCTCTCGCTCTCTCTTTTGGGATGTAGTAACAATAAGAACCTGGGACACTCCCCTGAGAGCCGACTACTTAATTTCAACCCAACCATGTGCATATCACACTTATAACATAAATCTTAACTTTCTTTCTTCCTTTTTTTGTGCTATTTGTATGCATATGTAAGTAATTTTTTCCTCCTCTTCTTTGGTGAGCTATGCTGCACTTAATGTAAAAAACATATGCAAAATTCCATGCGTTGAATTCGTTTGTTTTGGGGATGTTGAATTCAGTTACTTTGAACTCCTCCTGCTACAAACTGGTGACCAACAGCAACATCAACCAATACCATTTTATTCTTTTTATAACTATCTATTGTTGTATATATATATATATATATATATATATATATATATATATATATATATATATATTTTCAAAAACACGGTCAGGATATTGTGTCCATGTTCAAAAAAAATCAACACTTAATAATGTTAACTTTGAGCATGGACTATATATATATATATATATATATATATATATATATATATATATATATATATATTTGAAATTAAGTAGTCGGCTCTCAGGGGAGTGTCCCAGGTTCTTATTGTTACTACATCCCAAAAGAGAGAGAGAGAGGGTTTACAACTTTCCCTTTTATAAACTTGAATACAATGGCAATGGCCATCACAGTAGGGTATCTAGTTAGGACAGAACTCTTGAAATTGTAATAATGGTAGACCTTTTGAAAAAATTGGAATCATTTTACTTTCTAGTTAATTGGGTTCCGTTTCTTTCTTTCTTTCTTTCTTTCTAGTTTATTCTGTTCCTTTTCATTCTTTCTTTCTTTCCTAAACTTTCCAAACTGGTGACCAACAGCAACATCAACCAATACCATCTCAGTCTGTTTATAACTATCTATTGTAGTATATATATATATATATATATATATATATATATATATATATATATATATATATATATATATATTCATTTTTCAAAACACGGTCAAGATATTGTGTCCATGTTCAAAAAAAATCAACACTTAATAATGTTAACTTTGAGCATGGACACTATATATATATATATATATTGAAAAAAAGAGAAGCTGCAAACATTTTGTTCAAATGTGGATTTTTATTTTAAAATATATATCATACTCTATTTTCCATAATTCTGCTACACGAGCAAAGAGTAGATATTTCCATATATTATAACAATGAATTTTTTGCATGGTACTGATTCAAATGTCTTTCTTGGACTCGTGATAAGCATATATATATATATATATATATATATATATATATATATATATATATATATATATATGAAAAAATGACAATAGGAAAACTGGTAATTGCTGACGCGTTTCATCCAATGTGGACTTTATCAAAGCAAATGAAACGCGTCAGCAATTACCAGTTTTCCTATTGTCATTTTTATTCATAAATATTGTCTTCTACTGGTTAAATCAGAGAAATATTCATATATATATATATTGCATATAGTTCTCTTGTTAATATTTCGTTCTTTCACATGGTACAACATCATAGAACTGTATTATGAATTTACAATTTACGTCTGATATTTTGTGACTGTTATCGTCGCAAAGCAATCTTATCATTAACAATCTGATTAGGTACACAGACGTTCCTTTTAGATTTATTAATTTTCTCTGAAATCTAAATCTATGGAAACTATAGTGGCCACAAAGTGAGGGACCAGTTTATATATTGACTGTAATATAGAATTTTATCCTCCACTTTATATTCACTTTATAATTTCTTGTTTGTTTATCAAATTCTGATTAGGCATGAATCCAGCTCTTCTCCCCCCAGCTATGGGTTAATTAGTAAGATGTGCATATAAAGAAGAATGAGATTTACTTTTTGTCTGGCCCTTCTTCACATCACAATTGAGATGGAAGGAGACTAGATTTGGCACCCTGAGACATGCTTTTTTTTATGTTGACATTTTTAGTGTTCTTCCCCGAAAAAATCTGTTGTAATTAAAAAAGAACAGGCTTTGTTTTTTAATTGGTGCTCATACAATGACGGAGAAGGAAGGAGACTGTGTTTAGGACTAGATTTGGAATCCTAAGAGATTAGTATTCATTTTGGCATGCTTTGCGTGCTTTTATGATTAAATCTGCTTTAATTAAAACCAAATGAACAAAACAATAAGCGGTATTTACTGATTGACCATAGTATTAATGGCAAAAAGTTGGAAGAGGTGATAAGGAACAATACAATTTAAACAGGAAGATCCGCACTGGGTGGTTCATATTGGTGAACATGTGCAAAACTAAACTAAGAATTGTTAATAATGCAGGCAAGAGGATGTAAACTGGTCAAAATTACCAGGAGATGAAGAAGATGACAATAACACAGAATTATTATTGCTATATTGTTGTAAGGGAAGGTTATTGAATAGAATAATCATATGAAGGTTGGTAATGAATGATAATACTTAGGACAAGAACAACACATATAAGATTCAGCAGCGGCATGTAGAAGTTGTCAACTGCTAGAAGTGAGTCAAGTGAATTCCACAATGAATCCCCAACTGCAGAATATCTACCAAGTGCCCCATGCGGTCAGACGGGGCACAAGGCCAAATTTAATGTGGGGTATCTGAGCCTGTAGGCTCAGTCAAAAATTCCCCGTGTAAAATGGGGTCAGGTAGCTGTTTCCCAAGATGAGTCTCTGCTCTTAGGTATAGCCTTGTCTGGGCAAAGAGTGACCTCACAGCTGGAGACGAATCTCGAACTGCAGGCTATCTACCAACCACCCCATGTGGTCAGATGTGGCACAAGACTGAATATAATGTGGGGTATCAGAGCCCATAGGCTTGGCCAAAAATTCGCCATAGACCCCATATAAAACAGGGTCGGGTAGCTGTTTCCTGAGATGAGATTCTCCCCTTTGACCTAGCATCGTCTGGGGATCCTCTCTGCTCAGAGGCAGAGAGTTTGACCAGCACAGCTGGAGACAAATCTCCAACTGCAGACCAACATACAGTATTTACTACTGTATTTATGTGGATGGGGACATATTATAAAATAAAATAAGACATATCTCGGCTGATTTACAGGCAAATAAACTAACATACTCAAGAGCGAGAGCCGGATGTGAATGGGACAAAGCCCCGTCACAAAATGACCATTATCTTCGTTTACACATGTTCCTGACGCACGAGTTCTGGTCGAAAAATAAAATAATATTTAAAATGTTTCTATTTTTCGACCAATAAAAATGCTTCCCTCCTAATTATACTCGTATCGTTTTTCGAGCCTGTTAAACCATAAAAAAACGCCATAAAAGGGGTCACACGGAAGTACAAAGGCAGTCAACAGGTGGCCAGGGAAGAGACCTGTCATGGTCAGGCCGAGCGGTCAGCAGCAGCCAGCAGGAGGAGCACTACCCAACCTGTGAGAACTACTATGAGAGATCAACCCAGATCTTCAGCTGGCCTATGAACTATACCACAAGGAAGCTGTCCCAAACCCACACGTTCCTGTTGAAATAAATCACGTAAATCTATTTCTGCTGTTGTCGTATTTTTTTCTTGCAACCATACGGTTGTCTATAACACACATGTCCGTAGGTATGCTACAAGATGTATAAACTTGTGTATAAGACGAGAAATATGTGATGACAAAATTGTAAGCTTTTAGTTGAGGCCAATATTTTGTTGATTTTTACCAACTGGGTAAGACGATAAACTACATCTGACAGCAAGTCCTCTCATCAGGAGGTTTTGAGGAGTGTAGAACCACCTCTTAATTGCTGGTGGTCCCAGGTAGCACCTGTTAGGGTTCCAGCTATGAGCAAATAGTTAACCCCCAAATTTGGGGTCAAAACACTATGAAAGTGTAAAAATAGGTTTTAGTCCCTGTTATGAGGATGCATTTCTATAGTAAGGGATTCTACTGAGTCCTACTTGTTACTACAAAAAAGTTTTCATTCATGAAGTAGTTGTAAAATAGAGAAATTAGAAATAGAACGTTTGGAAGATTCTAGATCATTCTAGTATATTCGAGAAAAATCTAGATGATTCGAGAAACATCTAGAAATATGTTAATTGGGTGCTAGCCACTATAAAAATATTTTTTTTGGAAAAGGGTTAGGAGTTGGTGAAAAGAAATTTCTGCCAGTATCAACTCTGGCTTTTTTGATTCAAGGATTATTATATTATGGTGTTGGAGGGGAATGGATTCGTTGTTACTTGTTGCTTTTATCAGAAGGTAGGTAGTAGTAGCAGTCCTTCGGGACAGCCGCTAGTTTGGCCTAAAGGTTCAACAAGCAATCAATTTGAGGTCACCATACATAAACAAAATAGCATACGAAAGAGAAGGGTGTATCAAAACAATTTGTATTAAAATACAACATCAATGAATAGTACAATTTTTCTTGATTCACACGCACAAAAGTCCGTTATAAAAATGTTCATTCGTATAAGAGAAATTGGATTATTAAAGGAATATAAGAGTCACTTTGTTAATACTTAAGTTTAAGGCGTGCTGGTCACAGGAGATGAAAGGTGAGGTCAATGTGTCGGTAGGAGTCATTCGGTATCTCCGGTGGTGAAGGAAGGCTGGAGGCGTCGAGTTTGATGGTTGAGAAAAGCGTAGCGACATTCTCTGACGGTACTTCAAAGCTTTCTCTACACAGAAGTGAATTTGTCGCTCTATTTATTTGTGCCCATCGGCTCAGAGTCAGTCTGCTGAAGCAAACTGTTGGGTATGGCGCGGAGCCATTTTATTGGTGGAAATTGCTTATTCTTTTTTATTTCTTTTTTATTTTCCACCGGAAACGGTGGAGCCAGGTGCGTAAAGACCAGTATTGGTCATTTGCTATTTAGACCTCTGAGGGTTAACATCCGGTCCTTCGCTTGCTCCGTGCCACCACATAACTTTCGCCCCAGTAAACGGAGTTGTTGTTGTTGTTTTTTTTTGTTTTTTGTTGTTGTTTTTTTGTTTTGTTTTCAGTAATAAAAATATGTGTTTTCTTTCTTCCATTTAACCGTTCTACCGGACTTCGTTCTAGTTTCTGGTTTGTTATCATTAGTTTCTTCGAACAAGATAGGGAGTTATCCAAATCCGGTCTTGATCCAATGGAATCTTTTTGATTTTATATTTTCAGAAATATATGCAGGTTTTAGTCTATCTATTGAAACATTACTATGTACGTCATCCGATCTTTTAATAGTAAAATATTTTTCATGACGACTTAATACTTGGAATGGACCTGTGTATGGAGCTCCAATGGCTTTCTTACTCTGTCTGTTCTTAGCCAGATACTTTTTACATGTTTGTAAATCTTTTGAATGTAAGAATTAGGTATTGTATGCAGGTGTCCCCTGGATAATTTGTCCATGTCAAATTTTTGCAACTCTCGTCGCTAGAATTTTAACGTGCGAGTTTGTCATTTCACTATTCTCGTTCTTGATAGAGTCAATTAATAATCGGGGGGACTTGTGCATGACTCCCTGTTACTGCAGTAAATGAAGAATAGTTTGATTCGTTAGGTGTTATCCTCATTCCCAAAAGGACGATAGGAAGAGCTGTTAACCACGATTCTTTCCTGGCTATAATAGCCGTTTTAAAGTTCTGTGTGCTCGCTCAACTAGTCCATTCGTTTGGGATGGTACGCCGTTGTTCGTAATCTGTGGAAGCCTATTATTTTTGATAGTTCTGAGAATAATTCGATTCAAATTGGCTTCCTCTGTCCGTAACGACATGAAGAGGAACCCCGAATCGGGAGATCCACAGATTGACAAAAGCCGTTGATATTGATTTTGCCGTAATTTCTGTTATTAGGCATGCTTCTATCCATCTCGTATTTCTATCAATGCATGTTAATAAATATCGATATGGTGAAAAATATGGGTCAGTTTGGTTCTTTACTGGTGGTAAGGGACCGACAATATCCACATGCACCGTTTCAAAACGACTGGAAGGTAATTCAAATGGATTTACTTTTGCTCTTTGTGTGTTTTATTATTTTCGCTTGTTGGCAATGCTGGCATTCTGTGCACCAGGTTTTTATTGACTTGTCAATCTTCGGCCAATAGTATCTTGATTTTATTATTTTCTTGAAGATGTTATTCCTGGATGTGATAGATTATGTAGACTGTCAAATACCGATTTTCTGAGCTTTTCAGTCACGAAAGGTCGTGGAAAAAGGTAATGTCGTGTCACATAATATGGTTTCATTTTTGATTTATTGTGTATGGTTTCAGTTGATCTTTGAATGCCTGAATTTCATTGTCAGTAGCTTGATGCTTCATTATTTCTTGTAAGTCACATACATCAATAGTGATCGCGTTGATAGGTCGTGATAAACAATCAGCTACTATATTTTGTGAATCTCTTTATATGTGAAATGTCATTCACATATTCGCTGATAAAACAGAGGTGACGCTGTTGTCTATCTGATTTTAAGGAAGACTGGCTTTTAAAAAGCACTGCAAAGTGGTTTGTGATCCGTTAGTAACATTACATTTCTGCCTTCTATTAAATGTTTAAAATGGAGTACTGCTAGATAGGCAGCTAGTAGTTCTCTGTCAAAAAGTAGAATATTTTTGTTGGGTTTGGGATAATTTCTTTGAAAAGAAACCTATGGGGATGGGTTGATTATCAATCATTTGATGAAGTGCTGCACCCACCGCATAATTCGAACTGTCTGTTACAAGTTGATAGTTGTTAGCTTTCGAGCTGGGGAAAGCCAAAACAGTTACATTTGATAAAGACTTTTTCATATTTTCGAAAGATTCAATTTCTTCATTTGTTAGGTTAATGACTTGGAATTTTGGTTTAAAACGTATTTTTTTCCGTGAGAGGTAGTATGATATCGCTGAAATTTGGCACAAGTTTTCTGTAAAAATTTGCCATTCCGAGGAATCGGCGTAGTGATTTAGAATCGTTTGGTTGAGGAAATTCACTTAATTCATTCAACTTTTAGCACTGGGTTTGAGACCACTAGCAGAAATGTGAAATCCTAAAAGTCTAATTCATTAGCACTAAATATGCATTTGGAGAGACAAATTTTAAAATCGTACTCACTCAGTTTTTTGTAGTACTAGGTCGATATGCTTGGAATGAGTTTCTTCATCTTCTGAGAATATAAGGATATCGTCGATATATACAAAGGTATAATCAGTATCACGAAAGATATTGTCCATCATTCTCTGAAAGGTACATGATGCGTTCCGTAGTCCGAAGGCATATAGTTATATTCAAATAACCCAAAAGGGGTAGAGATGGTTGTTTTTGCAAACATCCTCCGGATGTACAGGTATCTGATGATAAGCAGACGACAGGTCTATCTTTGAAAAGAACTTCTTATTATGAAGCTTCGAAGACAAGGAATTTATATTTGGGACTTGATATCGATCGGCTTTTGTTATGGTATTTAAATGTCTGTAATCGCCAACAGGTCTATATGTGCCGTCTGACTTCGGTACCATGTGTAAGGCTGAACTCCATTCAGAGTTTGAAGGGGAAATTATTCCTGCCTTTAGGAGTTTCTTGAATTCCTCTTTGCAATTTCACATCTCTGAGCTGATAATTGTCTGGCTCTGGAGAAAAGTAGGAGGGTTGCTACCAGTTTCTATTCTGTGGAATATCTTTGGTTTTGTTGCATTCGTGTCGCGATGAGGAGAAATTAAGTTTGGGTATTTCTCCAGAATTGCTCGTACCATCTTGTTAGCATCTTTATTCGGTACTAAATCTATATTCATGATAATAGACGATGGATGTGCATCAGATTGTCTATTAGTCATTTTATCAATTAGCTTATTGTTCGTGCAGTCCACCATTAGCCCGAAATGGTTTAGGAAATCGTATCCTAGGAGTGGCTGAGCAGTTTCGGCTATTATAAATGTCCAGGTAAATTCTCGTCTGAGGTTCCGTAGTGTTAGATTCAGTACTGCTTGTCCTGAGCATTCAATCTTTTGACCGTTGGCAGACACTAAAGAGATATTGGTTGGGTATGTTACAGTTCCGCTTAAATATCTCTTCGGCAATATAGATATGGCAGCTCCTGTATCCACAATAAAATTTAAACTTTGAGCTCCTAACCGTGCGGCTACAATGAGAAGCGGCGAGGAAATGGAAGCTAACATCTCTCGCCTAGTTAGTTTTTCCGAAGTCTCACGAGGAACTGGTGAATTTGGGCGAGAGTTGGGTAGCATTTGAACATTCCGTTTATTTGGCCATCTGCACCACGGCTTACAAAATTTTGCACGTTCCGCAAGGTATAAATGCGCTCGGCAAATTTGAGGTTTTTGGTCCTTGTTAAAAGGGCGTACACTGGTAGGGAATTTATTTTCACTGTGGGAACAGCTATGTATCCTTTTAGTTTCATTTTTATTTTGCTGTTCATCCCTTTGCTTCCCCGAAATCTGTCGAATATGTGCGGTGTCTTGTTTGTTAAAATATAATAGTAAGTCATCCGCCATTCTTCCAAGACGATCTGTGTCTAAATCGACTTGTGCAGCTACCACTGGTTTAATGGAGTGAGGTAGGGCTTGAATAAATTTGTGACGTACGATATCGTCCCCTACGCCAATTCGGCTTGCTAATGACATAAGTTCATTCAGGTATACTGAGGGACGACCTGTTACAGTCGATGACGACATTAATTTGTCCAGCATCTCTGGTTTTGTTTTCTCGTAAGCGCCCGTCACTGCTTCTTTTAGTGCGTCATAATCTTTTGATTGCAGTATAGTTGGCTGTATATTTCCTACTATGTCCACAGGTAGAGCTGCCAAAGTGTTAAAAAATTTTTGACTGGTCTGTCTTATATTTGCAATATTAAATTGCGCCTCCATTATCGCAAACCAAGCTACTAGGTTTGATTCAATGAAGTTTGGTGGTTTTATCGCAACAGTTTGGATTGGTTGGTTTTGATTAATTGTAGTTTCTTCAGCGTCATCTGCCATGTTTTTTGGTTTGTGTTGAATAAAAATTCTAATTTTGTGACAGTTTTTTTTTTTTTTTTTTTTTTTTTTTGTGCGTGTATATATATATGTTAAAATCACGTCGGTCAACACTTATGGTGTTGGAAGGGAATGGATTCATTGTTACTTGTTGCTTTTATCAGAAGGTAGGTAGTAGTAGCAGTCCTTCGGGACAGCCGCTAGTTTGGCCTAAAGGTTCAACAAGCAATCAATTTGAGGTCACCATACATAAACAAAATAGCATACGAAAGAGAAGGGTGTATCAAAACAATTTGTATTAAAATACAACATCAATGAATAGTACAATTTTTCTTGATTCACACGCACAAAAGTCCGTTATAAAAATGTTCATTCGTATAAGAGAAATTGGATTATTAAAGGAATATAAGAGTCACTTTGTTAATACTTAAGTTTAAGGCGTGCTGGTCACAGGAGATGAAAGGTGAGGTCAATGTGTCGGTAGGAGTCATTCGGTATCTCCGGTGGTGAAGGAAGGCTGGAGGCGTCGAGTTTGATGGTTGAGAAAAGCGTAGCGACATTCTCTGACGGTACTTCAAAGCTTTTTTTACAGAAGTGAATTTGTCGCTCTATTTATTTGTGCCCATCGGCTCAGAGTCAGTCTGCTGAAGCAAACTGTTGGGTATGGCGCGGAGCCGTTTTATTGGTGGAAATTGCTTATTATTCTTTTTATTTCTTTTTATTTTCCACCGGAAACGGTGGAGCCGGGTGCGTAAAGACCAGTATTGGTCATTTGCTATTTAGACCTCTGAGGGTTAACATCCGGTCCTTCGCTTGCTCCGTGCCACCACAATATTCTATTTCTAATTTCTCTATTTTACAACTACTTCATGAATGAAAACTTTTTTGTATTAACAAGCTGGACTCAGTAGAATCCCTTACTATAGAAATGCATCCTCATAACAGTCCCAGCAATACATTTTTGAAAAAAAAATATTACCAACAACACATTTTTGGAAAAAACATATTAACAGCAATAAAAATCTTATCGGCATTAATTAACCCATTGAGGTTGATATGCCATAAAACAAACGAAACAAAACCAAACCAACGTCAATGTCTCTGTAAAAAAATAAAAAAAATATCTGGAGTGATTGCTTTACAAGGAAACATTTTTCTTAGATTTTATAAACATTTTACAGAATATTTTTAGTACCCAATATCTTTATATTTATCTATAAAGCTTTAGTAGTTTGGCAAAAATGGATCTACTTGTAGAATGTTTAAGGAATGCATTTCATTCACATTATTTACATTATTCGGACTATTGTCCTCATCTTTGTCGCCATATTTATTACAGTGTTTCGGCTGTTGTACACTCTGGCTTTCCTCAGGTGGTTGGAATGTCGAACTGAACCCTTTATTTAGCTCACTGGGGTAGACTGTTCTAGTTCCATGTGCCATGTTTAATGGATGTCAGTTATCAGTTATCTCCTGTTAATTTCCCTCTGAAAGTTCTCCTTGAGGAGACATGGCACAGTGGATAAAGACATTAGTAGATCCCGTGACGGGACCCAAAGAGTGTGAGTTCAATGCCCAATGGATAAGACAATAAACTATGTCCAACAGCAAGTCCTCTCATCAGGAGGTTTTGAGGAGTGTGTAACCACCTCTTAATTGCTGGTGTTCCCAGGTACACCCTGACCATTTTAATATTCTGAAGCCCCAGCCGACAGGGTGGCATTGTAAAATGGAGATGCAAAACAAAAACTGTACTTCACATAATACACAGAAACATTTTAGATATCAAAATATTAAAACTTAATAAAAATATTCTCCAACAGTGTGAATTTATAAGACCATAACATATGAACATATGTTAATTAGCTGCTTCAACTTATGCACACCATAAATTCCTGGTTTTGATGCAGTTTTGAGCTTGTTTTTTTTGGTGGGGGGGTTAAGCATTTCTCCCCAAGCAAGGCTGGAAGCCACTAGTACGCAAGGGGTTACAGAGGATTTGGAGCAAGAGCAGATAGGAGTGATAGAGGAACGGAGAAGAACAGTGGATAGATCAAGGCAAATGGAGATGTCGATTGACAGTACATTTGAATAGTTGGAGATTATAGCTATCAGGGAAAAAGGAAAAGGGAAGGAAGTTCCACAGGTGAGAGGTGCGAGATATGAAGCTATTGGAGTAGAAGAGGTGGCTACATTTAACAGTTTCAACAGTGAAAGGGTGAGAGTGGGAAGCCAGCCTTGAATTCATGGAGTCTGGGAACCAGAAAAAGCAGCTCATCGGAGCAATTACCATGAAAGTATTTGTAAATATTTCAAATTTAGAGTGATCCCAATTTTGAAATCTTACAATTCTTGTAGTCCTGGTATTGTGAAGTGAAAGTGTTTTATTTTTTTCTTTCATAAACTCTTTTTTACTTATCTGCAGGGAATTTTTTAAAAATCCCTAAAAGATGCTTAAACCAAATCCTAGAAACACTGCTTTTTTCTTATAGAAATGGAAACAATTATAAGAATTTACTTATTATGATTGAGAATGATGATATTTCATCATTCTAAAAACAACCTTTCTACCAGTGATGATTGATGATCAGGATATTTCATTATCCTGGAAATAAAGAGAAAAATTTCACCATTTTGAAACAACATTGCCACCAATGATGATATATGATGATGATATTTCATCATTCTAAAATCTGAAAATTCATCATTATAAAAACAACCCTTCCACTACTAGCAAAGTAAGTAAAGAACAGTAGAGTAGCAGTAATAAAAAGGAACAATATAGACGTATCTTCTTCACTCTGTGAAAATCCACAGTTAACGGTTTCAAATGCTACACGTAACCATGAAAATCTCAGAATAAGCAGAAATAAATAAGTACAAATTTTTAAAGAAACAAAAGAGGCAATAATACTGAGAACATTTTAAGGCATACAAAACCAATATTTGTAATTAACATCATGAAAAGAAAAATACACATTCTTGTCATTAATGTCAACACGTGTCTCAAAGTCTTATTGTGTATGTTATTGTTATATGTTTTATTCATTTCCTTTTCAGTTAAACAAATAGAGAAAAGGAATTCTCTATCAACTACAAATACAAATAACAATGGGGTGACTTATATTTACAATCTCAACATTTGACTCCATTACATCTCAAGTCACGTAGACAGAGGAAAGTGTTGATGAAAGAATGTAATCTTGTTTTACCCAATTATCCACTGCAATCTCATCTTAAAGTGAGCCATTTTGAAACAACATTGCCACCAGTGATGATATATGATGATGATATTTCATCATTTAAAATATGAAATTTCATCATTATAAAAATGATCCTTCCTCCACAAGCAAAGTCAGTAGAGTAGAGTAGCAGTAGTAAAAATGAACAACACAAATGTATCACCATCGCTCTATGAAAATCGACAGTTGATGGTCTCAAAGGCTACCCTTAACAATGAAATTCTCAGAACAAGCAAAAACAAGTAAGCACAAGCTTTTAAAGAAACAAAAGAGACAATAACACTGAGAATATTTTTAACACACACAACATGTATTTCATTGTTGATATCATTGTATGTTTTATTCATTTCATTTTCAGAAGAAAAAGAGGAAAGAAATCATCTATCAATTACAAATACATATAACAACAGGGTAATTACTTTAACAACCTTAACATTCAAACCCTTTACACACTGTTGTTGGGATTCATACTGTCCAGATTTTTGTTCTTATCTGAGTGTCGTTATTCCAAATATTTAACAACAACAGCATATCTTTTAAATAAAACATATAAAATGTTATTTCCTGGAGGAAAAGTAGAAGTAGAACTTCAGTTGAAATAACATTTATAGATTTTTTCATAAATATAAAATAACAATAAATTGTTCAATTTCCCTTGCAGTGAAGTTTGTTTTATCAAGTAATTAACTGTTCATAGGGTGGTGTGAGATGTGTGGACAGACTTACTTTATAACAGTCAACCTAATGTGTTTGTGAGTTTATAGACAAGGGCTTAGTTGTCAGCTGATGATTATTCCCTTCTATTGTGTGCCTGGACAAGGCCTTAGTCGGCAGCTGCTGACTCTCATCTCTTCCATTGTGTGCATGTGTGAGAGTGCATGTGTGTGTATGCACATGTAGATCAAACAGGCTTCCAAAATTGTTTTGAGCCCCAAGAAGTATGCTTCTACTTTTATACAATACGGCGAGTGAAAATCTAAATTCACAAAGAGGTGTGAAGTTTCTGAATACAAGGTTTTCATTAGTTAGAAAATAATTTAACACTGGCTCACAAAAATCTCTTTCCCAAATCTGTGAGAATGGTGAATGGAGTCATTATTGTTATTTTCTACAGTCCAAAAATGTCTATAACTAAATCCACAAGTATTTTGGCAGTATTTGTTGTTTATCAGACAAACCTTCTGATGAGAAGAACATCTAAATAAAGCAAATGAACTTAAATTAAGACATATTTAATTTAATCATTTTAAAAGAAAAAAATTATAGAGTTGAAAACATCTTTTCACTTTCTAGCATGTCTTTGACAGATCTGAATGACTAAAATCCCTACACTTGTATTTTGGAACCATTATTAAGTCTGCTGTTATGTGCTGTGTCCCTTCAGGATGAAGGAAATCATGGCTCTCCATAAATTCCTATCCTTTGTAATTCTTAATAAGGTTTGTCTTTTCACTATCACTTTCAGTCCTTGTTCTTAGGGACTATATCAGTTCACACAATCACACATGTCTGTCAAGAAATTTCAAACCTCATCAGCTGCTGTTCATCTTGAGATTCTTGACAAAATCCAAAGACAGACATATAATATGATCAGTCCTGACTTGGGGCATTGACTTCAGTCACTTTCTCACTGATGTAATGTGGCTTCCCTCTGTCTTTTCTATCAATATTTTCATGGCATCTGTTCTGACAAGCTATTTTCACTGGTGCCCTAACTGCACAAATTTAAGCATGCTACTAGGTTGGCATCTCAGTCCTACCCTTTTACTGTTGAAGCAGTTAAATGTAACCACCTCTTCTACTCCAACAGCTTCTTCTTTCGCACTTCCCAACAGTGGAACTCCTTTCCCCTTACTTGCTTCCCTGATTACTATAATCTTCAAAAATTTAAATGTAATGTCAATCGACATCTTCTGATCCTCATTCTTCATTTTATCCTTTCCTCACCACCCCTATACCCATTCTTTTTCCTTACACTTCTGTAGTCCCTTCTATACTAGTGGCACTCCCACTTTGCTTCCTTAAAAAAACCGTACAAGTTGGAAATGAGGGTCTCAATCTATTTAATCCCTACTGAGACTATGCTCTGAACAGATACAAGCACAGATGTGAAGAGATGGGCACTGGCATTAAAGCATTCCATACCACATCCAATAAGAATTGATTAACAGAAAACAGCATTTTGCTTAAAACACAAGGCTAAAAGAGTTCTTGCTTATCTCACAAGACCCAAAATAACATTCGTGCTGGATCATCTAGGTCAAAAACAGTCTTCTTGCTTACCTCCCACCCCCAGATTAAAAACAGTCTTCTTGCTTACCTGCCACCCCCAGATTAAAAACAGTCTTCTTGCTTACCTGCCACCCCCAGATTAAAAACAGTCTTCTTGCTTACCTGCCACAAGGTTAAAAATCCTGTTCTTCTTATCCCACAATGCTAAAAACAGTCTTCTTGCTTACCTCCCACCCCCAGATTAAAAACAGTCTTCTTGCTTACCTGCCACCCCCAGATTAAAAACAGTCTTCTTGCTTACCTGCCACAAGGTAAAAAACCATGTTCTTGCTTATCCTACAAAGCTAAAAACAGTTTTCTTGCTTACCAGCCAAGGTTAAAACAGTGTTCTTGCTTATTCCACAAAACTTAAAACACTCTTACTCACCCCCACATTAAAAGCAGTGTTCTTGCTTAACCCTCTAGGCCAAGAACAGTGTTCTCGCTTATCTCCTAAGGCTGAAGATGAGGTGAGGTGCTATGCCAATGACTTCAGTATTCATAGGTGAGATAAAAAAATTGCTACAAAACATTAACCTAAACATGCTATGCTCTTAATTCATCAAATTAAGACTTTCATTTGGATGTCATAAACCAAACCTGTTAAGAAATTTCTAAGCTGTATACAATCACTTTCACAGATCAATGCTTAAAAATTGCTTCAAATGAATGACATCTGTAGCTCTTAGGGAGGACCATTCTTCTTTGAACCATGTGAGCTTGAGCCACAGAATCACAAACAAAGAACTTTATCAAATAACAAAAACCACATCCCTTGAAGAACTTTAGTAGCAGCAACAACTAAAAAGGATAGCACTTGTAACTCAAAGAGAAAATAATGATATAATCAAAATACTGACGTTTCATGCTACGTCAACCAAATGATTAGGGATGATGCCCCCATCAACATTTGAAAGAATGATAACAGTTTGACAAAATGTTTTAATAGAAAGATTTTATAAATTTCAAATGATAGTAGCACTGTCTGCTCAGTAAATAAATACCAAATATTTCCTTATAAGGAAATGGCTAATATTACTATTAGAATTACCATTGTTGTTATTTTTGAGATGATAAACTATCATTATTATTGTTGTAACCGAGGGAAGGTTACTGAATAGAATAATCACACAAAGGTTGGTAATGCATAATGATACTTAGGACAAGAACAACACATATAAGATTCGCCAGCAGCACGCAGAAGAAGTAGTCAAGTGCTAGAAGTGAGTCAAATAAATTCCACAATGAATCTCCAACTGCAGACCAACATACAGTATTTACTACATACCCATTATTGTCTGTACGTATGCTACAACAATTATACGGTTTAAAGCCCCAGAATTTCATCACAAGATTTCAACCAATGGTAGTACTTGCTACTCAGTCAATGAATACTGAATGTTTCCTTATAAGGAAACAGCAAATTTTACTATTACCATACATACAAGCTCATAAGGTAGGTTATTCACTGTTTCCCTTTGTCTATTTTGTTTTCAATATGATCTGTGAGTGACAAAATTTCCAATCCCTCTTTTTTCATTATATGTCTGAGAAATAACAACTTTCTTTTTCTGCATCAAAGTACAAGTGTCCTTTTTGTTTCCATTTTCTTTAAAACTTTGTCATTGCTCACATGTTCTGTCCATGGTATGCTTAGCATGATTCTGTAGAACCATATCGCTGTTGCTTTAAGTCTCGTCTTCATCTGTGAGGAAATTGTCCAACATATAAGAAGATTGATATTACATAGTTCAGCACTCTTTTCATTGTTTCTCTTGCCTCAAGTCTTCTCTTCATCTGTGAGGAAATTGTTCAGCATTCACTGCCATATAAGAGGATAGATATTACATAGCAGTTCAGCACTCTTTCATTGTTTATCTTGCCTCAAGTCTTCTCTTCATCTGTGAGGAAATTGTCCAGCATTCACTGCCATATAGGAGGATTGATATTACATAGCAGTTCAGCACTCTTTTCATTGTTTCTATTGCCTCAAGCCTTCTCTTCATCTGTGAGGAAATTGTCCAGCATTCACTGCCATATAGGAGGATTGATATTACATAGCAGTTCAGCACTCTTTTCATTGTTTCTATTGCCTCAAGTCTTCTCTTCATCTGTGAGGAAATTGTCCAGCATTCACTGCCATATAGGAGGATTGATATTACATAGCAGTTCAGCACTCTTTGTTTCTGACGAAATTTTCCTGTTTCTTAATACATTGTTTAGCATTTGGAAGATATCTTTTATTATTCTAATGCACTTTCAGATTTTGACATCACGTATTCTGTAATTTGTTAAAACTCATCCGAGATATTCAAATTTTTGCACATGTTTGATTCTGACATCTTCATTTTGTAGCTTACATTTTGAACTGTTCAATAATAAATCCTGGTAGGACTTCTAGTTCTCTCAGGATCACCTTGCTGTAAAGGGTGAATAAGTTTTGTTTTTTTTTCTTTTTACCATTCACCCTAAGCAAGATGATAATGCCACTAAGATGCAGTGGATGGGGCTACTGTTAGGGAAAAAGAATGAAATGACTTTAGCAGGGACCAGAAACCCAATCCTAAACAGGAAACAAGGGATAAAACTCAAAATACTGGGAAGGAGTGTAAACCAGACGATAGGTGGACCTATATAATACTATCAAGTTAAAAAAAACAAAACAAATTAATAAATACAATTTCAGAGTTCAAGCAAATATGTTTGAAGTATAGATTTGAAGTAAACTTTAGAATGAACTGGAAACCCAATCCTAAACAAGGGATAGACTTCCTGTTCAAAATCAAGGGAGGAGTGTGAACTGGATGATAGATGAACCTATCTACACCTATTATTATAATATTTCTTATGTTGTTAAGATTGTGCCCATTGATAATATATCTTAGTGGGACTTCTAGTTCACTTAGGGTTACCTTGATGTAAACCTTAAATACATTTTATACCCCTTTGATTTTTGTGGACTTACTGTTATGGGACCTTACCCATAATAACATAATGGACTATTCCATACATAATAAATACTGCGCCTCAAGAGGAAGCAGGGAGTTCAGCTGGAAGTTGGGCGACCGGCTGATCGATTGAACTCTCTGCCTTCGGGCGGGGAAGAACCCGAACAAGGTTACGCCGAAGGGCGGAGTCTCTTTCGGGGAGGTAAACCGACCATGAGCCCATTTATATGGGTTCAAAGGGCATATTTTTGGCCAAGCTCACGATCTTGGAGATCCCACGTTAAACTGGCCTTGTGCCACATGATGCTCTCGTGGGGGGCTGACTAGATATCGTTCAGTTCGAAGTCGGATGACTGGCTGACCAGCTGATCGGTTGAACTCTCTGCCTTTGGGTGGGGAGGAACCCGGATGAGGCTACGCCGAAGGGCAGAGTCTCTTTCTGGGAGGTAAACGGACCCTGAATCCATTTATACGGGTTCAAAGGGCATATTTTTGGTCGAGCCCACAGGCTCGGAGATCCCACGTTAAACCGGCCTTGTGCCACATGATGCCCTCGTGGGGGTGGTGACTAAATACCGTTCCGTCTGAAGTCTGGAGTGAAGTCCGTCAGGAGTCTGCGAGTTAGTCAGAGGCAGTCCGAAACAGAGTTGCGTTCAGACAATTACTACCAAATCTGATTGTTCGTACTAACACTTTCTACTTCTCTGTATATATTCCTGTTTGTAATATATCTGTGTTATTCCATATCCGTGTTCGAGTTCTTCTTTATTGGTTCTACCTTGGAC
This sequence comes from Acanthosepion pharaonis, assembly GCA_903632075.3. Lineage (NCBI taxonomy): Eukaryota > Metazoa > Mollusca > Cephalopoda > Sepiida > Sepiidae > Acanthosepion > Acanthosepion pharaonis. The sequence goes on along the minus strand of CAHIKZ030000046.1, from coordinate 794,887 downwards.
TATCACCGTGGTACAAGGAACCAGACCATAACACTTACACAATTCTTTTTCAGCAAACTTGGAACTTTGTGCCTGCAAAAAAAAAAAAATGGACTGTCAAAAGGATAGTTTTTCCCTTGACACCACTATTATTTTAACTACCTTCACTCCTTAGCAAAGTTTATCCATTTAAAAACTGATGATTAGAATTGTAATAAAACCTAAACATATGAAGTGAATTATAGAGGAACATCCAAAGGTCTTGTCACCCACCAAGTAATGAGAACAATAGAAGAACAAGTAATACAGTAATACAAAGTCATGTCATACATCTTCCATGCTCTTGCCAGAAAGCACACGATTATGTGTCCGTACACTTGCAAGCAGCCTCTCTTCCAAACTGTAGGAGCTTGTGTCAACCATTTGAAATAGAAAATTATATTATGTAGGGATGACATGACTTTCGGACCACCATGTACATTTTATTTGTTCTTGAGAATTTACAACACAAATAGTAAGCACTAGTTATTTATTAAACTGCTTATTTACACTATTTATTTATTATATTATTTATTGGAATGGTTGGCAAAACATCGGCTAATTACCAACTGATTTGAACTTTATAAAATGGTAAATAATGATTTTCTTAGAGCTGATTCACATATTTTAATAATTTAGTAAATGTTTATAAATTTATGATTAAGAAATTGTTTTCATATTTATTCTTTTACTAGCTCAAAAGCCACCCCTTCAGGTGGCATTTAATTTAGTGCCTGTGGAGGGCTTTCGATTGGGCCTTTGGCTTGTTCAGTAGTTTAAGAATCTGTAAGTCTTTGCATATTCTCAGCATCGGAAGTTATTTGATTTGGGTTTTCATTTGCACGCGACTTTCTTTTCCTCACTGCAAACTTGGCTCTTTTGATTGCAATCTGGTCTTCTGTTGGCGGAGATTTCTTTTTGAGAGGCATAGTGCTGCCGTATGTGTTAGGTAACAATAAACTCTAGAACTCAAAATTAACCACTGCATTTAAATATTGCATTAATATTTAAGCTTACCTTTTAAAATGATAATTCTTCTGCTGCCACTTAATTTAAGGTCAATTTGATGTGCGTAGGTCCTTACTTTTCATACAAACAATTATTTTTATTTCATGCATGGCATTCGCTGGATTTCACAATTAATCTTGATTATTCCTGAATTTATTTCCAATTTTAAAAATTGTTATCATACAAAATAATCTGTTGCACAAAATCACATAAAAGAATTGCCAAAAACAACTGCAGTAATGAAAATCGGGAATCTAAAATTTCTGTAACATGAGCTATTGGAATTTAGAGAGTTGTGTCCCTTTAATTGAAAAAGTGTGACATAGTGACACACTGATATTTGAATTTATTATATAGATAAATTAGTAAATGATAAATATTGCATTGCCTTAGTTTTAATTGTAATAGTTTCTAGAATGTTGTAAATATAAAATTATTCTTGTAAATAAACAATGTAATAAATAAATAGTTTTTATTATTTTTGTTGTAAATTCTCAAGAACAAAAAAATGTATAAATTCCCTTTCATATGTTTAGGTTTTATTACAATTCTAATCATTGCCTTTTAAATGGATAAACATTGCCAAGGAGTGAAGGTAGTTAAATTAATAGTGGTGTCAATGAAAAAAAGCTTCCTTTTGACACTCTGTTTTTTTGTGGGCACAAAGGTCCATGTTTGCCTCATTTTCTTTCCATATGCAGGCAGGTTGCTCCCAGGAAAGATTCTAGATTGTTCTGATGTCTTCCATTTGAAATCTTTGAAACATTTCAGGGACTGACCATGGATAATTGAAAGTACACAAAATGAAAATACAAATCATAAAAAGGAGAAGGGCAATGTATATTGAATAATTATTAATCTACACAAAATATTCTTTGATATGTCATGTCCTTTCAAGACATGGGCGATCATGGCTCTCCACAACTTCCTGTTTATTGCAGCTCTAAGGAACATTTGACTCTTTACCAATCCCTTTTGTCCTCACTCTGTTATTAATTAACACTCTTTCTCTCTTTAACTGCTTTCAGTATGTCTTGTGGGTATTTAACTTTCTAAGCCGTCTTTCTGCAGATCTGATCAGAATTTGAATTTGAAATGCCTATTAAACACATTCTGTATCATAAACTACTACACGACTTGAAAATCTATGGATTGAAAGATTTGAACACACTGAGAGATAAGTTAGTGGCTTTGTTGCCTTTCTTGAAGTGAAATGATTAAAAAAAGAAGACAAATGAATAGACTGATGATAGATATTATCAGATAGAGATAGATAGATAGATAGATAGATAGATATGAACAGACTGAGATAGAGAGATAGATACTTAACAGACTTAGATAGATAGATAGATAGATAGATAGGTAGGTAGATAATGAATAGACTGAGATAGATAGATAGATAGATAGATAGATAGATATGAACAGACTGAGATAGAGAGATATGATCAGACTGAGAGAGGTAGATAGATACTTAACAGACTTAGATAGATAGATAGATAGATAGATAGATAGATAGGAACAGACTGGGATAGGTAGATAGATAGATAGATAGATAGATAGATAGATATACATAGAGTGAATTAGAAAGCTTTTGATAGATAGATCAAAAGAAATAGAGAGATTTTAACAGACTAAGATAGACAGATAGATACGAAGAGACTGAGATAGATAGACACATAAATAGATCAATATAAATAGACTGATACAGAGGAATTTCAACAGGGATAGATAGAAAAATACAAAGAGACTGAATTGATAGATAAATAGATATATTTTCATTCATAACGGATTCGGAGGTTTTTGTATATTATTTGAATTGTTTGCGACTATGGATTTCTCGCCAATTAAATCATTAACCTTTGCATTTGTTTTTGTGTGAATAATTCATGAATTTGTAAATTGATTGCACGTTTATCGAAATTAAAATAACTGATCCAAGTGCGACTTTTGGATAATAAGTGCGACATTACTGTAATTATTGAACAATATAGTTCATGCCACTTTGACAGAAAATTTACCAGTAAAAAATTCGTTTATCACCTTATTTGTACATGAATGCACAACTGTAAAAAATTTAAAATCAAACTCAGCGTTGCTATTGCACGCTCCAAAAACAATAACTCATTTCCAATAGCATTTTCGGATACAACAATACATATATTTTCGTTGTCCTCTTATTACTAAGAGAAAAAACAAGAACAACATCTATTCCATACCTGAAGATGTCTGTAGGAACAGATGAAAGCTTGTAGTAAAAATAAGAACTAATACGGCAGAAATTTATAGAAACAAGGATCTTTTCATTCATAACGGATTCGGAGGTTTTTGTATATTATTTGAATTGTTTGCGACGATGGATTTCTCGCCAATTAAATCATTAACCTTTGCATTTGTTTTTGTGTGAATAATTCATGAATTTGTAAATAGATATAAATAGACTCAGATAGATAGACAGATAGATAAATAGATATAAATAGACTGAAATAGATAGATAGAAATCAATTGAAATAGAGAGATTTCAACAGAGATAGATAGATTCAAAGAGACTAGGATAGATATAAATAGACTGAAATAGAGAGATTTAAACAGATAAATACATAGACAGAAATAGACTGAAATAGAGAAATAGATGCAAAGAGACTGAGATAGATCGATAGATAGATAGATAGATAGATAGATAGATAGATAGATACAAAGAGACAAGATAGATAGATAGCAACAAAGATACCAAGATAGTAGATACAAAGAAGTCAAGATAGATAGATAGATAGATAGATAGATAGATAGATAGATAGATACAAAGAAATCAAGACAAATAGATACAAAGAGACCAAGATAGATAGATAGATACAAAGAGACCAAGATAGATAGATAGCTACAAAGAAACCAAGATAGATAGATAGATACAAAGAAGTCAAGATAGATAGATAGATGCACAAAGAGATCGAGATAGATAGATAGATAGATAGATAGATAAAAAGAGACCAAGATAGATACAAAGAGACCAAGACAGATAGATACAAAGAAGTCAAGATAGATAGATAGATAGATAGATAGATAGATAGATAGATACAAAGAAACCAAGATAGATAGATACAAAGAAGTCAAGATAGATAGATAGATAGATAGATAGATAGATACAAAGAAACCAAGATAGATAGATACAAAGAAGTCAAGATAGATAGATAGATAGATAGATAGATAGATAGATAGATAGATACAAAGAAACCAAGATAGATAGATACAAAGAAGTCAAGATAGATAGATAGATAGATAGATAGATAGATAGATAGATAGATAGATAGATGGATACAAAGAAACCAAGATAGATAGATACAAAGAAGTCAAGATAGATAGATAGATAGATAGATAGATAGATAGATAGATAGATAGATACAAAGAAACCAAGATAGATAGATACAAAGAAGTCAAGATAGATAGATAGATAGATAGATAGATAGATACAAAGAAACCAAGATAGATAGATACAAAGAAGTCAAGATAGATAGATAGATAGATAGATAGATAGATAGATAGATACAAAGAAACCAAGATAGATAGATACAAAGAAGTCAAGATAGATAGATAGATAGATAGATAGATAGATAGATAGATACAAAGAAACCAAGATAGATAGATACAAAGAAGTCAAGATAGATAGATAGATAGATAGATAGATAGATAGATAGATAGATAGATAGATACAAAGAAACCAAGATAGATAGATACAAAGAAGTCAAGATAGATAGATAGATAGATAGATAGATAGATAGATAGAAGATACAAAGAAACCAAGATAGATAGATACAAAGAAGTCAAGATAGATAGATAGATAGATAGATAGATAGATACAAAGAAACCAAGATAGATAGATAGATAGAAGATAAGATAGATAGATAGATAGATAGATAGATAGATAGATAGATAGATAGATAGATAGATAGATACAACGAAACCAAGATAGATAGATACAAAGAAGTCAAGATAGATAGATAGATAGATAGATAGATAGATAGATACAAAGAAACCAAGATAGATAGATACAAAGAAGTCAAGATAGATAGATAGATAGATAGATAGATAGATAGATAGATACAAAGAAACCAAGATAGATAGATACAAAGAAGTCAAGATAGATAGATAGATACAAAGAACCAAGATAGATAGATAGATACAAAAAGACCAAGGTAGATAGAAAGATACAAAGAGACCAAGATAGATAGAAAGATAGATTATTGGAATAAAAAAAAAAATTTGTCCCAAAATCGATTTATTAGATTAAATTTTCTGCTCGGGTGAAGGGACTCAATGTTAATTTCTACAGTATTAATCAAGTCTTATACACATGTTAAACTTTTGGTAAATTAATTTATTTTAAATTATTTTTTTGCTCCTTTACACAGGCAGGATGAATCACTTGTAAAATTTATAACACATCATGAGTCTAAACAAAACTGACAAATGTGTATGGAAAAGAACCATTTATTGTAGCCATTTTGGAAACTGGAATTCACAGCAACCTCGTAAACTGAATTTTCTTGAAAAGAAATCTGAAAGCACCAATCAGCGTCTCGCCTGTGGTTTTACATCAACCCACATGATTGCTGAAGTGGAAGGACTGTCTTTTAAAGATGTTTCACTCCACTCTTCTCACTCCGAGGCAGGTGATGATAAAGGCGGGGGGAGAAGAAAATCAAAATGACATCAAGGAATGCTAGACCAATCTTATTTAAAAAGAAAAATAAAGATTTATATTGCACCATTCAAACTAAAAATTGAATAAAAAAAAAAGGAAATAAATTAATTTATCTGCTGACTTCACAGAATTTGAAGGTTGTGCAACAGTTAAGAGAGCAGAAAATACGATCAACAAACAGAGTTCAAATAGTGGCATCCTTTATAGCATTCGCTTTCACACAAGTGACCTTGGGAATTGCATGAGACCATCTTCTCTTCTCCCAGCTACAGTTCAGATAGTTACACTGGGTTCTCTAGCCTTGGTAGTATCCGTTCTAAAAAAAAAGGCTAACACTGAATTCAAAACTCTGAAGAAATCTATAGAATAGCTATGCACAGATGAAAAGAAAAAGGATGTATACAGAGGCATTATCACTTACGTGCTGAAGAGACCATTCTACTATTTTTCTAAAGAAGTCATGAGAATTCATAGATAATAAATAAAAAGGATGTGTGGAGAGCCATGATCATCTACATTCTTAAGGGACCACTCTACTATTGTTCCAAAGAAGTCATGGCAATTCACACATAATAAAGGAAAATAGATATGTGGAGAACCATGATCACCTGCTCTGAAGGGACCAGTCTACTATCTTTCCAAAGAAGACATAGCAATTCCCAGATAATAAAGGAAAAGGATATGTGGAGAGCCATGACTGCTTATTTCCTAAAGAAATAAACATTGCTGAAGTAGACAAAAATGCACACAGTAATAGCAGTGTCAAGCGAATAACTGTCCATTTGACACATTGTTTTTTTGTCAGCAGGAAGGTTAAACTTTGTCATATTTTCTTTATTCTTCCAAATTGCTGTTGTTCCTAGATATACTCTAACCCATGGTGGTAGCACCTCTTAGGGTCCCGGTTATGGGCAAATAGTTAACCCCTAAACTGGAGCCAAAATACTATGAAAGTGTAAAAATAGGTTTTTACAGTAAACATATCAGCAATACATTTTCGAAATAAAACAATTAATACCGGTAATATATTTTTGAACAATTATTACCAGCAATATATTTATTAAAAATAAAAATATTACCAGCAATACATTTTTGGAAAAAAATATTACCAGCAATACATTTGACTCTTAAGAAAAAACCCTCTTTACAAATATATGTCACTGAAACCTGATCTACAAACTGATTTCTTACAAAGAATACATATTCTATTCATACGAACCTATCCTAAAAATCTTGTTAGCATTAAATAACTCATTGAGGTTGATATGCCATAAATAAAACAAAATAAACCAAACAAATGTTCAGTCACTCCCTTCCCATATATATATATATATATATATATTGATTTAAAGAAAAATGAATTTCTTTTGTATGACCATTTTTTTTTTTTTTTTTTTTTTTTTTGCAGGACCTAGGTACCTTTCAGCCAACGCTTCATCAGGGTCTATTAGAAAATGAGTCATGCTTAAAACGTTTCACAATGGACTCGTTTTCAATTATATGCATAAAATAGGTCCAAATATCATCTGTCTATTTTGGAAGCCATCTGCCTCAAATTATTTAAACCATCGCTTTCTAAACAAAAAGGAGAATTTTCATGATCGCTAAATTTATTTTTTGATATATGAGCAACTTATTTTCCTTTCTTACTGCTCAGGTTGGTTCATTATTATTAATTCATTATTTACGCATTTATTTTAATCGTAAATTTATTTTAATTTTACGTATATATATCTTCGTAAAATTTTAGACATGTTCCAACCATACCATTTTGGCGTTCTTTTCATTTTCATTGTTTGTTTAAAATCATTTGCCAACGAAAGACCCTGATGAAGCGTTGGCGAAAAGGTACCTAGGTCCTGCAAAAAAAAAAAAAGAAAAAATGGTCATACAAAAGAAATTCATTTTCTTTAAATCATTATATTTGTTTTGTGGCATCAAAACATTATTCCTATATATATATATATATATATATATATATATATATATATATCTTATTCATTCATATTCAGTAGCTATTTGTGTCTTAGTAGCTTTATTACTTTTCTTGGGCTGAAATGATTAATACATATATAAATAATCTTACTTGATAATTAGTAGGGATAATTCCAAGGAGGATATAAATCCAAAGAGAGATCAATGTAAAAACAGAGCAAATATAATAACGAAAGTGAAGTCCTTAGAAATCCATAGGTAATAGTTTATTTCATGGGGTCAGGTGCCGATCTCTTCAGACCCAAATTTTACAAAAATAAATGGATTTTAAATTTATCTAGACATAAAAGAAAAAGAAAAAAAAGAAAAAAAAGAAAGAGGGTGGAAGAGAGAGAAAAAAAAGAAAAGGAAAGAGTTTCAAAAATAAGAGGGGAAAGACAGATTTTAAAATAAGTTTCTTTAGGGGGAAGAGAAAGAGAGATAGATATGGGGGCGAAAGAAAAAGAGAGTAAGAGAGGGAAAGAAGAGCATTAAGCAGTTAGTCAACGGGTTGACCTAGAACATACTTCTTTCCCTCACCCCCAGACATGACAAGTAAAAAAGTGTGAACATATTCAAAAAAAGATACATTGAGGTGTCTAGTCATTTCATGCAGTAGAACATCATTGCATTATAACCTCATCCTATGAAATAAATTATTACCTATGGGTTTCTAAGGACTCCACTTGCATTATATATATATATATATATATATATATATATTCATTCATTAAGATGTTACAAGAACCACAATTTTTTTTATCTTGCTGATTAAAGTCTTTCAAGAAACATTATGCATCTTCTGTCTCTGCTTAATGGCAATTTAAATGATCAGAATCCTCATTCACTCTACCACACTTAACGACTTCTGTTTGTCAATGAAACAAGTCGTTTTTTTGAGATGCTCTGAAAAACACTTTTGCTGATCATGTGAGATTCTATTTAAAATTTTAATTTTTTCTACATTCACTACATACACCTTTCACTAAAAATTTCTAGAACAATTTATTCTCATGCCTAAACTGGAACTTGTAGAGTCACTCTCTCAACACACACACACATGCATATATATATATATATATATATATATATATATATATATATATATATATATATATATATATATATATATATATATATATATATATATATATATATATATATATATATATATATATATATATATATATATATATATATATATATTTATATATATATATATATATATATATATATATATATATATATATATAAAGGTTTAAAACTTTATTCCATGGTCATAATTTATTCCATTGTAATTGTAAATACAAGCCAATTCATCAGACCTACAAATTCAAATTCAAATTCAGTTTTTGAATTTGTAGGTCTGATGAATTGGATCGTATTTACGATTCCAATGGAATAAATTATGACCATGGAATATTAGTGTTTAAGCCTTTTTATTATATCCTTACTCTGTTCTGGACATTGAGTTCTACCTGGATTCTATCCTCTTGGGTTTATTTTTTATACAAATATATATGTATGTATGTATGTATATATATTTATATATTTAGATATATGATTGTATATGTATGTATATTTACCACTAATATTATCTCTCTCTCTCTCTCTATATATATATATATATATATATATATATATATACACAAATGTAAAAGAATGAAGAGTAAGATGTCAGTGTTCAAAACATTAATTTAAAACAGGTCTCAATACAAAAGTAGAACCATAAATATTTATTTATTATGCAGTGTTACATTAGAACATGCACATACCCACAACAAAACTGAACATCTTGTTTCAACATTAAAAAAAAATTTTTAACATTTCATCAGGTAGGAAATCATTATATATATATATATATATATATATATATATATATATAAATTTTAGTAATCCATATAGATGTTTCAAAAAGATATAAATCCAGGGAGAGCTCTATGTCAAAAACAGATCAATAATAATAATGATAAAGAAAATGAACTTTTAAAATGCCATGGTGATATTTATTTCGTTAAGATCGAAAAATTCCGATCTCAACTCATTTTGAGATTCTAAAACAATGTTTATGTCTGCATTTGGATATAAGTTCATTATGAAGGTTCAGTTGAGTTGAGATCAGAATTTTTCGATCATAACGAAATAAATATCACCATGGTATTTTAAGAGTTTGTTTTATCTATATATATATATATATATATATATATAATGTTTTTTTTTAATTGAGTTCACTTCATATAAGACAGTAAAACCACTAAGACATAAGGGATTACTGGGTGTGCAAGAAGTAGAAACAGAAACATTACTAAGGAGAAAAATGAACACTGAGGTCAACACTAAGTGATGACAATATTGTTTCATGTTTCAATGCAATCTTCAAGCCCTGTGTATTGTATGTTGGCTTGATTATTTATGTGCTGTTCAGTGTAATCAAGAGTATTATGGTCTATTGTATATTCCTAATGGTTATTGGGTCTGTGGTAAAGTTTATATTTCAAATTATTCTAGAGCCTACTGAATAGAAATAATTGTGGATTCAAATGTAGTTATTTTTAGCAGTTTCATAATATTGTGTGTTCATTTTTTACTCGTTATTTTTTCTTGATTACTTAATTATTTCTTGTCGATTATCAACATTTATTTTTATTTATTTTATTTTTATTTACTTATTTATTTATTTTATTTTTATTTATTTATTTTATTTTTATTTATTTTATTTTTATTTATTTATTTTATTTTTATTTATTTTATTTTTATTTATTTTATTTTTATTTACTTATTTATTTATTTTTTTTATTTATTTTGTTCCTTTATTTTATTTTTTTATTTATTTATTTTTGTTTATTTATTTATTTATTTTTATTTATTTATTTTATTTTATTTATTATTATTTATTTTTTATTTATTCAGGGATGGTTACCTTGGTTATAGTTACTGAATAAAATGTGTAATAGGAAGCAGAAAGAGGTGAAGATTATGAGGATAAGGAGGATAGATAGTAATTGACCCTTGACTTGAGGTTAAGTCTGTAGTGAAAGCATCCTCCAGGTGTTTGCTCCACAAAGTAGCAGTTCTTGGAAAAAAGCTGCGTAGAACTTCCACCTTACAAATGGAATACAGAGGAAATGCAGGTGATCTGAATCCTAGCTGTAAAAGTCTGAATTGCTGGAATTAAAAAAATAGTGCACTCATCTGAATATTTACTACAGAAACAGTGATAGAGTAGCCAGAGGCTGGCAATGTTGTGTCAGTATGAAAGAGGTTATATGGTGAGAAATAAGTCATGCCAGCAATACTCCATTTTTTGTCTAATCTGATTCTTGTAGAGATGAAGCATGGCAGAAGGACAATCAAAGATGGGAAGTGAGGATTGTGTGGCTCCAGTCCAGATATGGCATTAATATTTCAATTTTGGTCAAATCAGACTCTTGTAAAGATGAAGCATTGCAGAAGGACTATCAAAGCTTGGAAATGAGGATTGTGTAGCTCCAGTCCAGATATGGCAGCAAGAATCCATTTTTGGTCTAATCTGACTCTTGTCAAGATGAAGCATGGCAGAAGAACTATCAAAGCTTGGAAATGAGGATTGTGTAGCTCCAGTGCAGATATGGCAGCAAGAATCCATTTTTGATCTAATCTGACTCTTGTCAAGATGAAGCATGGCAGAAGGACTATCAAAGCTTGGAAATGAGGATTGCGTAGCTCCACTCCAGATATGGCAGCAATACTCCATTTTTGGTCAAATCTAATCATAAATTGCTTTTTTTTCTTTTTGTCATAATATAATTTCTAATAAAAAAATCATTTCTCACTTTTTTTTTTAACCATGTATAATAATCTTTCTCCTTTTTGCTTAATCGACTTATAGTAATTTTATGGCTGATGGTTTTTAAATATTTGGCAATCCTTTTTCTAAAACATGGTACACCATTCACTAATGGGTCAAATAATTTCAGAATCCTAAGTTAGTAAAAGTAAGAATCACAAAGAACTGTGCCAAAATAACAGAAATCATATCACTTGAGGACTACCAACAGCAGCAACAACTAAAATTGATAGCACATGCAACTTGAAGAGAAAATCATCAAGTTAACATTCCACACTACTTCAAATAAACGGTTAGCAAGGAAAACCCCATCAATACAGGAAAGAGTGATAACAGCTACTGGACTTAAGTAATCGTAATCGATCCTTCAGATCTACAAATCAACAATTCGCCCTTGCATGGAGTATTGCTGCCATATATGGTCTGGAGCCCCTTCTGTTTGCCTCGGGGTTCTTGATAATGGAATATGCAATATAATTGTCCCTGATCTGGCATCTTGTCTACAGTCGCTCTCTCACAGACGCGTTGTCGCCTCTCTCTGTCTTCTTTAAAAATACTTCCATGGTAATTGCTCCGAGGAGCTGCATTCACTGGTTCCCAGACTTCATGAATTCAAGCGCCCTACGAGGCTGGCATCCCGCTCTCACCCTTTCACTGTTGAAACTATTAAATGTAGCCGTCACTTCTACTCCAATAGCTTCATATCTCGCACCTCTCGCATGTGGAACTCCTTTCCCTTTTCTTGTTTCCTTGAGAGCTATAATCTCCAACTATTCAAATGTAATGTCAATCGACATCTCCAGTTGCCTTGATCTATCCACTATCCTTCTCCTCATCCTTTCCTCTATCACTCCTATCTGATCTTGCTCCAAATTTTCTGTAACCACTTATGTCCTAGTGGCTTTCCACCTTGCTTGGGGTGAAACACTTAAAAAAAAAAAAAAAAAAAAAAAAAAGAACCTGTTTTCTTGAAATTCCACACAGCTTCAAATAAAAAGTATTGTAACCTAGAAAAGGTTACTGAATGAGGAATAACCAAAAAGGAGGTTGGAAATGAAATGGTAATTTTTATAACATCGACAAAATAAAAGAAAATACTGACCAGCGACATGAAGTAGGTAAACCATTGCTGGTGGTGGACTACTTAGACAGCATATTACCCACTTAAAATACTGTCCAACATATTTATGAGGATTGGGACATACCCATTTGTGTTCATAGGTATGACATATAACAAAAAGGTTTGGAAGGAAACCCCTGTTAATATTAGAAAGAACAATAACAGCTACTGGACTTGAGAAACTTAGTTCCCTGAAAAATTGTTTTAAGAGAAAGATTTTATAAATTTCAACTGAAAATTAGTACTGGCTGCTTGGTCAATGAATGAAAAAAATGTTTCTTTGCAAAGAAACGACTGATATTACTTGAGGTCTGGAGTGAACCTGATTCATGAAAGACGTTCCAAGTATTATTGAGTGCAACCGTTCATTGTGGCGGGAAAAATCCCAGGTTCCGATCAACGATGATGAAATAATACTAGCTTGGCTTTAGAGCTATTGAAAGTCTTCATGACAGAATTCCTCCTTAAGCTAGGTCAGTAGAGAGATCAGCTGTCACACTCTGAACATTTTGATTTTAGGAGGTGCTTCTGTAGACTATGATGTCATCAGTATATATTATTACTAATTATCTGTAGAATATTTCAAGGTAGAGCATTAATAATAAATACAAAGAGTGTCAGACTTAGGCGAGAGCCTTGGGGGATGACTGCATTGATCTCATGGGCTTCAGAATTCTGGCTAATTAAAACAACTTTCATGAACATACTGAATAGAGAAGACTTGATAATTACAATCTCTTCCAGAGATACTATAACAGGGATAGTAACCAACCACACTTAGCCAAATGTGGGTCAAAATTTTTGAATTCAAAGTTGTCCTTCTCCTAGACTAGTTGCCATCCAAAGTTATAGGACACAGTCTGTCCTGCTATTTACCCATAGCTGGGGGGAGTGGGAAGAGATGGATTCATATCTGACTATCTATTACTTGACTGTGCCTCCATATAATGTATCACATACATAAATATATATATATATATGAGTATATATATATATATATATATATATATATATATATATATATATATATATATATATATGCAGTGTTACATTAGAACATTACCCACTACAAAACTGTACATCTTGTTTCAATGTTAAAAAAAATTTATAGTTTTATTAGGTGGGAAATCACAATGCTACAATTGATGGGTAGCATCATGATTTCCCACCTGATGAAGTGTTAAAAAAAATTTATTTAATGTTGAAACAAGATGTACAGTTTTGTAGTGGGTATGTGCATGTTCTAATGTAACACTGCATAATAAATAAATATTTATTGCTCTACTTTTGTATTGAGCCCTGTTTTAAATTAATGTTTTGAATGCTGAAATCTTACTCTTTATTCTTTTACACATTTGGATATATATATATGTGTGTGTGTTTTTGTATGTATACATATATACATATATATAGTCATCCACAGACAGACTGTTTTACTGTATCACAGTTCATTAGTCTGGCTAGACATATGACTGCTTCAAGCTGGGATTGAAACTCGACTGATTTGGCATCAGTCAGAGACTCTCAGTCGCAGGGAGGCACTATCAACATGTGGATTGCCAGAGTTTTGCCTTGAAGTGTTTTATTAGAGTTTGCATTTATTTTACTTAGAAAACCAGACAAGATGAACACTGATATATTTAAGCAATAGTTCATAGACATTTGTCATTACAAGTGGTTCGCAGATATAGAACTTACACAAGATTCAACCTAACATTAAGCACAAAAATTTTCTTCAGTTCCCTAATGGCAGAACAAAGAAAGCTAAATTTGAAACATTGTATTTTGGCTAATTTGGATTAATTTTCTGATTTGACCAACAGACTGGCCATACTTATTGATAGCATATCACAAGACCTATAACACAATTGGACGATAAAGGCATCACATATACTGCAGTAGCAATGGTGTTTCCTGGACAAGATAGCCTGATGACACCCAATTCTCTCCAGGTTGGCTTTTAATTCAGAGTTTTTCTTTCTCTGAGACTAGTTGCCACCCAATGTTATAGGTCCTACTATTTACCCATATCTGGGGGGACAAGAGATAAATTTGTCAAATTCAGTTAAAGATTTAAGTTGTATAAAGATCTCAATTCTATGTAATAATAGGATCACAAGAATGTCAAATTTCCACATTAGCATTTATTGACCAATTAGCAAGGTTGTTTCAGCCACACCTCAAAAGCATTAAAAAAGCAGACAACCATTTTTGTGTTGTATGCTCAAAAAAATAAAAACTCACATCCTGGAAAATGATTAATAATCTTTTCCTTCATAAAAATCAATATTAAAAATTGGGAAATATATTTATTAAAAAATAAAACTTAAGAATTTAATAAATCAATCTTTTAACTTCCTGTGATCTGATTTTTTCCTATAAATAGCATAATTCCTGTGTATAATAAGAGTTTAAAAATAGGAATGATAAGGCCAGGAAAAGCCTTGATAGGAAGATATGGCAATATATCACTATAGAATCACTGGAAAAATCATCTCAATGATAAAGTCCTTCCTAACAGGCAGGTCCTTGAATGGAGTTGTGAATGGCCAGTCTTTTGGGGCCCTAGCATAGATAGATAGATAGATAGATAGATAGATAGATAGATAGATAGATAGATAGATAGATAGATAGATAATGAATAGACTGAGATAGATAGATATGATCAGACTGAGATAGGTAGATAGATACTTAACAGGCTTAGATAGATAGATAGATAGATAGATAGATAGATAGATAAGATAGATAATGAATAGACTGAGGTAGAGAGATATGATCAGACTGAGATAGGTAGATAGATACTTAACAGGCTTAGATAGATAGATAGATAGATAGATAAGATAGATAATGAATAGACTGAGGTAGAGAGATATGATCAGACTGAGATAGGTAGATAGATACTTAACAGGCTTAGATAGATAGATAGATAGATAGATAGGATAGATAATGAATAGACTGAGGTAGAGAGATATGATCAGACTGAGATAGGTAGATAGATACTTAACAGGCTTAGATAGATAGATAGATAGATAGATAATGAATAGACTGAGGGAGAGAGATATGATCAGACTGAGATAGGTAGATAGATACTTAACAGGCTTAGATAGATAGATAGATAGATAGATGATAGATAGATAGATAGATAGATAGATAATAGATAGATGAATAGACTGAGGTAGAGATATGATCAGACTGAGATAGGTAGATAGATGCTTAACAGGCTTAGATAGATAGATAGATAGATAGATAGATAGATAGAATAGATAGATAGATAATGAATAGACTGAGGTAGAGAGATATGATCAGACTGAGATAGGTAGATAGATACTTAACAGGCTTAGATAGATAGATAGATAGATAGATAATGAATAGACTGAGGGAGAGAGATATGATCAGACTGAGATAGGTAGATAGATACTTAACAGGCTTAGATAGATAGATAGATAGATAGATAGATAGATAATGAATGGACTGAAATAGAGAGATATGATCAGACTGAGATAGGTAGATAGATACTTAACAGGCTTAGATAGATAGATAGATAGATAGATAGATAGATAGATAGATAGATAATGAATAGACTGAGATAGAGAGATATGATCAGACTGAGATAGGTAGATAGATACTTAACAGGCTTAGATAGATAGATAGATAGATAGATAGATAATGAATAGACTGAGATAGAGAGATATGATCAGACTGAGATAGGTAGATAGATAATGAATAGACTGAAATAGATAGATATGAACAGAATGTGATAAATGTGATCAGACTGAGATAGATAGACTTGATTGATATGATCGAACTGTGATAGACAGACAGACAGATGGATATGAATCGACTGAAATAGATAAATAGATATATATTAACAAATTGAGATACATAGATATGAACAGACTGAGATAGATAGATAATGAGAAATCACTCCAATATCTTTTAATAATAAGTTATGGTAATTTGGGGGTGTAGCAGTCAGGGGGCCAAGGTGCTTTGGCTCCCCACAATTTTTACCATTTGTTGCATTTTTTTTACTGTGTTTTATTTTAACAACATACAAGAAAGAAAGAAATACAAGAAAGAAAAAAAACTATCAAAGATAGGAAGAATATAATTTTCATAAAGCCCAAAGAGAGAGTTCTTCTTTAAAGGTTTACAGTGATAGATAAGTAGACAGATAGACAGATAAACATGAACAGACTTAGATAGATAGATAGATAGATAGATATGAAGAGACCGAGACAGACAGAGAGATATGAGGAGACTGAAATAGATAGATAGATAGATAGATAGATAAAGAGACTGAGATAGATAGATAGATAGATAGATAGATAGATAGATAGATAGATAGATAGATAGATATGAAGAGACCGAGACAGACAGACAGATATGAGGAGACTGAGATAGATAGATAGATAGATAGATAGATAAAGAGACTGAGATAGATAGATAAATAGATAGATAGATAGATATGAAGAGACCGAGACAGACAGACAGATATGAGGAGACTGAGAAAGATAGATAGATAGATAGATAGATAGATAGATAGATAGATAGATAGATAGATATGAAGAGACCGAGACAGACAGACAGATATAACTGAGAAGATAGATAGAGACTGAAATAGATAGATAGATAGATAGATAGATAGATAGATAGATGAATAGATAGATAAAGAGACTGAGATAGATA
Organism: Acanthosepion pharaonis; assembly: GCA_903632075.3. Lineage (NCBI taxonomy): Eukaryota > Metazoa > Mollusca > Cephalopoda > Sepiida > Sepiidae > Acanthosepion > Acanthosepion pharaonis. The sequence continues at coordinate 777,556 of CAHIKZ030000046.1, read as the reverse complement.
GATAGATAGATAGATAGATAGATAGATAGATAGATAGATAATGAGAAATCACTCCAATATCTTTTCCCAATAAGTTATGGTAATTTGGGGTTGTAGCAGTCAGGGTTCCAGGGTGATTTGTCTCCCCACAAATCTTTACCATTTGTTCTTCTTTAAAGGAGTATGGTGAAGGTAATTTCTCTTTATCGCATGGGTGCATTTTCACTTTAATCTAATAGAAGCTGCAAAACTTGTTTTCTGGAAGGAAATTACATCAAAGTTTCCAATTTGGGAAATTTTCAAGACACAATCTTCCCCAAAACAGTAAATCACCCAGTACTGCAATACAGATTGGACAATAGCTTAAAATGTTTTTGTCGTTGGTTTATTTTTTCCAGGCTCAAATAAAAAAGAACTTAGTAAAAAAAAAAACACTTTTTTCCTTCAATAATGAATCTACAGAGTGATTACAAAGTAACTCCCTATTTTATATATGATGAACTCTCCCATCTTGTAAAAATTATAATTAGACAGAAGAGTCTATCATATATAAAATAGGGAATTACTTTTCAATCACCCTGTATATTTTCCCTATAGATATTGTTGTGAACCCGGAAGAGGTCCAAAAGAAAACTCAAACTCAGCGATTCAGTGAAAACATATTATTAAAAAAAAGAACGAATACAGAAGTGTTGCACGTCCGTCTGACGGCTAAGTAGAGTAGTCAACTTGTCTTCTACCTACAGTCCTCTTGCGAGGCATAATATAGTCATAAGACGAGTCTATTTTGTCCATGATGTTAGGTCCCCATAACAGATATTAAAAAAAAAAGATGAAAAATTCTTTTATTTCTAACACAGACTGTTCTCTATTATTTCAAAGATGATTTCTGCCAATCTAGAGGTACTGGAAATTTTAAATGTTCTTGCTACTAACCATGTTGGTGACCTTTGATAACTTAAAACTTAATTCTAAATTTTTTTGTCCCCCCCAAAAAATAAAAAAATTTGTCTCTGCTAACAGCCCTGCAGTTCACAGATAATAGAGAAATGGTGTCTGCAGAGAGCCATGATTGTCCACATCCTGAAAGGACATAGCATTTATGAAAAAAAAAATGGATCAAATAACATGGCTGACTGGGCTCTGTAGCCTTGGATAGCAGCTGGTCCAGGAGAATGGTAACTCTGAATTCAAAATCATGGAGAAAATAACAGAAAACCCCTGTTATCATTCTAAAGAAATCATGACAATTCGCAGATAATAAAAGAAAATTTTATTTGTGGAAAACCCTGAAAGCCACATTCTGAAGGTATATGGCATTTTAAAAACAAAAAAAAAATAAAGTGATTTAAAAGAGCAATTATCAAATTAATATGTTAATATCTCAGAAATTATAACGTCATAATTACACGTATAATGTGCAGAAATACTTTAATGTTCATTTGTAAATGATGTATGGAACATGTCAATTATGTATCTAATAACAGGGAAAGAAATGGATACGTGTCAATTAAACTTTTTAAATAGCTGCTAATCTATTAACAAATTTATACACGCCTGGCAGAAAGAAAAAAAAACAAACCTGATTCTTTATTCTTACAAAAGATAAGATTCATTGTCAATGATATTCCTTTTCTATCTGTCCTGGGTGTGATGATAAACTACATCTGGCAGCAAGGCCTCTGATCAAGAGGTTTTGAGGAGTGTGGAGCCACCTCATAATTGCTGATATTCCCAGGCTCACCCCGGAAAAGAAAAAACTTATATGAATACAAGGAAAATTAAATAGAAAGCTTAAATGCAGTACCTTGTCAGACGTCTTTAATGAAAAAATATATATATATATATATATATATATATATATATATATATATATATATATATAAAAAGGAAGAGGTTATAGTAGTTCCAACGAGAGAAAAGTGTGTATATTAAAAAGAAGAGAGATGCCTCAAACGTTTTTGGTTGTAATATGGATTTTTTATATCCTTGCCTCATACATGAAACAATGTTAAAACAAATTTGCTTGTATGAAAATTAATTAAGATATAGTACTGGGACAAAAGAAATGTAGTTTGGGAGTCAACATGTTAACAGATAGTAATATGTATCAATATATTGAATTATAGTCTTTGCTATAACAAATTGAATTATAGCAATTTTGCACTACTATACTGAATTATAGCATCTTTGTTCTACCTCAGGGGTTGGCAACCTACGGCACACGTGCCACATGTGGCATGCCAAGCAATTTCCAATGGCACTTACTTTGCTAGTGGTGGAAGGGTCATTTTTATAATGATGAAGTTTTAGATTTTAGAATGATGAAATATCATCATCCTATATCATCATTGGTGGCAATGTCATTTCAAAATGGTGACATTTTTGTCTTTATTTCCAGGATAATGAAATATCCTGATCATCAATCATCACTGGTAGAAAGGTTGTTTTTAGAATGAGGAAATATGATCATTCTCAATCATAATAAGTAAATTGTTATAATTGTTTCCATTTCTATAGGAAAAAAGCAGAGTGTTTCTAGGATTTGGTTTAAGCGTCTTTTAGGGATTTTTGAAAAATTCCCTGCAGATAAGTGAAAAAGAGTTTATGAAAGAAAAAAATAAAACACTTTCACTTCACAATACCAGGACTACAAGAATTGTAAGATTTCAAAATTGGGATCACTCTAAATCTGAAATATTTACAAATACTTTCATGGTAATTGCTCTGATGAGCTGCTTTCTCTGGTTCCCAGACTCCATGAATTCAAGCGCCCTACGAGGCTGGCATCCCGCTTTCACCCTTTCACTGTTGAAACTGTTAAATGTAGCCACCTCTTCTACTTCAATAGCTTCATATCTTGCACCTCTCACCTGTGGAACTTCCTTCCCTTTTCCTTTTCCCTGATAGCTATAGTCTCCAACTATTCAAATGTACTGTCAATTAACATCTCCAGTTGCCTTGATCTATCCACTATCCTTCTCCCCATCCTTCCCTCTATCACTCCTATCTGCTCTTGCTCCAAATCCTCTGTAACCTCTTGCGTACTAGTGGCTTCCCGCCTTGCTTGGGGTGAAATGCTTAAAAAAAAAAAAATATTTAATTGAAGGATATCAAGTTGGGTGAAGGAAAAGCTACAGAAATACTTGAAGCAGTTGAGTTCCTGCTTTGAAAATTGGCTCCACCCTGATTTTGAGATTAGAAAAGATGACTTAACTTCAGCATATATCACACTCTGATATTTATTCGTTAAAAGGAATTTACTCATCACTCAGTTGGAGATGCAACAATGACAACATACAAGGTGTAGCAGGTAATTAAAAACAAATTATGATATAAAGAGATTCCACAGAAAATGCATATTTTCCAAAGAAAATTGTGCACATGTTTAATATGGAAGAACAGAAAAAAACATTAGCAGACAAACAATGATGGCAAGGATTTTTTTTGTAGAGGTGGCCAGGGCCAGTACAAGAGTCTTGTGCCCCACCCCAAATATATGACATGGGGTCCCTGACTATTATATTTCAATTTTCATAGGGTAGTATTCATATAAAATACAAATTTTATTGTAACCTAATTATGTACAATAATGGATTGTATGCAATATAGGTGAACAATTCAACTAGAAAAATTAAAAATAAATACAATGTATCTAAATACAAATTAGATACATGTCATAATAGATCATTCCATCTTAAATAAATCAACAACGTTTTATATGGTCATGGCTCTCAACAACTTCCTGTCTTTGCTGCTCAAAGTAACTCTTAGTCTTACCCCTTTACACTGTTTTTGGTCTACCACGGTGCAAGGGTCTCGTACCTGCCACCAATTCTATGATATGGCGCCCACTCTGTTACATCTCAGTTTTCATAAGGTAGTATTCATATAAAATACAAATTTTATTCTAACCTAATAATGTAGAATAATGGATCCTATGCAATATAGATGAACAATTCAACTAGAAAAATTGAAAATAAATACAATGTATCTAAATTCAAATTAAAGACATATAATAGATGATTCCATTTTAAATAAATCTTAAATTCCATCTTAAATAAATCAACAATTTTTTTTGCACACTATTTACATTATTCAGATTATTGTCCTCATCTTTGTTGCCAGCCTTCTTCAGGTGGTTGGAATGTTGAACTGAACCTTTTATTTCGCTCACTGGGGTAGACTGTTCTAGTTCCACATGCCATGTCTAATGGATATCAGTTAATTCCCCTTGCAAGGTTCTCCACCACCTTAAGCAGGTATTGAACTCACACTCTTTGGGTCCTGTCACTGGATCTAATGCCTTTATCCATTGTACCATGTGTCCTCATACATCTGTGTATGAATTTCTGGGTATTATAAGCCTAATGTCTTCAGCAACCATTTTTACCAGTGCTCATATTGCAATTTGTGCTGTTATCATTTATGTTTTTACCAGAGCTCATATTGCAATTTTTGTTGTTATTATCACTTTTCTCTGGCACTCCTTATTACTGACTATAGACAGAATTTTTTTGCAGCAATTTTTAACATCGCCTTGAAATTTTTCTTGTTAAAATGTTGAATAATTTTAACACATTCAGCATTATGGATGAAAAATAGGGAATTTTATATAGTGTTTTTCTTTTAGATTTTTGCATGAGCAAAACAAATTCATGGATTTGAACAAAAAAAAAAAAGAAGACCCTGAATGATGTCAAAATTCACAAAAATTTTTCATCCTTCCATAGTCAGTTTTACTCAGTTTAATTTGTAACATATATAAATGCAGGTAGAAAAAAGCAAATGTTGATAAGATAGCGAGGGAAACTCCCTAGGGCCCCTAATCAATCCTGCCACCACCCCCTCCTCCAGTCTGGTGATTCAGGTGTAGTATGCACTGGCTCTGCTCTGACTGGTTTAAAAGCAGGTAATGTTAAGTATGCGTCAGTTTGTTCTGAGCGCTTCAATTATCTTCAGTCATTTTCTTTACAACCAGATTGCCTTAACATTCATCAGTATGGCTGATGCTAACCTCCGGGAGAGAGACTCATTGCATCTTCTTGGGTTAACATTCTCTGCTGACATAAAGTGGAAAGATTATATTGAATCAATTGCTAGGCCTGCTCCTAGGAAAGTTGGTTCACTGTGTTGTGCTAGACAATTTATCTCTCCAAAATCTATCTTACATATTTATAAAGCTACTATTTCTCCATGCTTTCAATATTGCTGTCACATATAATCTGGTGCTTCTGCTGTAAATTTAGGAATTCTTAATAAAATCCAAAAAAAATCTGCAATGTTATTGGTTCTGACTTGGCATCTTGGCGGCAGTTCTTTTCCCACTGCCGTAATATAGCTTTTCTCTGCCTTTTCTATAAATACTTTCATGGTAATTGTTCTAGTGAACTTTCCTCTATGGTACATAGGCTTTATGAATTTAATTGCTGTACTAGATTGGCAGTAAGGTCTTATTATTGAGATGTAATCATAGGTTCTTTGATAATATTTTCTGTTCTCACACTTCTCACCTGTGGAACTTGCTTCTGGCTTCTTGCTTTTCAGCCAATGTTGATCTTCAAAAACTTAAATGTAATGTCAATTGTTATCTACTGTTGTCTTGATTACTTTTCTTCTATTGTTCTCACTCCTTAATGTTTTTTTTTTCTTATTCTTTCACACTCAGAAACTCCTTGTGTCTAAGTGACTTTATTGCCTTGCTTGGGGGGAAATGTTTAAAAAAATGTGTATGTGTGAAAAAAATTTAAAAAACAAGAAAACAAACTATCTAAGGAAAATTCCTTGTTGTATCCTGTTGGAAGTTCAATTCTTTAACTTAAATGAAGTGTTCACTTCAGCAGTTACATGTCAGATGACAAAAACAAACCTTAAATATTTTGGCTCCACACACCCACTTTTGAAATATTGTCCTAAAATACCAAGTTCATAACACCTTTTTTCTGACCAATCAGAAAAGGTTCTACAGACTGATTATAAAAGCCACCATTTTCACCAACAGTAGTAGATCTGACCAGGCTGATATCAGCAACAGACCCCACAGCAGGCAAGCTTAACCAGGCCATCAGCAGTGACACTAAACAGCTTCCATAAACATGACGTCTTTGGTTTGTGATGAAACCTGTGGAAGCAGAAGAGACTGCCTCTCTACTTTTTTCTTATTAACAGTAAAGCCTCTGTTACAAAAATATCTAACATGGTGATTTTGTAGATGGTTCATCTGATTCTTTTTGGTGTTATTTTATTTGTTTTTGTCCCTTTGTGAAAAAGAAAACAAATATAAACCTCTTCAGTCAGCAATAAAATTAAGAGACTGTAAAATTGTGTAGCATTCACCTGAGCTGCTTAAATTAAATGCTTTATCAATGAAAGAATCAAGGTAAGGAGAATTTAAAAGTAATAAACTGTGATTTCCTGCCACTTTGTTAAATTTACAATCACAAATACAATTAAGAGGTAAAAAGATAATAAAAGCAACAAAAACTTCTTACTTCTGACAAAATACAGTTGCTATATTTGGTTTGGTGCTCCTGCTACACATCTTGAGATTCTTGACAAAATTCAAAGAAGGGTCTCTAGTGAAACCGATCCAGACCTGGCATCTCAACTGCAGTCACTTTGGAGTAGAAGAGATGGCTACATTTAATAGTTTTGACAGTGAAAGGGTGGGACTGAGATGCCGACCTAGTATCACGCTTAAATTCATACAGTTTGGGAACTAATGAAAATAGCTCGTCGAAGCAGTTACCATGAAAGTATTTGTAGAAAAGACAGAGGGAGGCAATGGCACATCTGTCAGAGAGTGACTGTAAATGAGACACCAGATCAGAGCCAACCACATTGCTTATCCATCTCTGGATTTTGTTGATGACTTTAAGATGAAATGCAGGGGTTTGGTTTGGTTTGGTTTGTTTTACAGCATATCAACCTCAATGGGTTATTTAATGCTGACAAAATTTTTATTGCTGGTAATAATTTGTTTTGTCAAAAATCTATTTCTGGTAATAATTTTTTCCTTCAAAAATGTATTGCTGGTAATAATTTTTTTCAAAAAAAGTATTGCTGGTAATAATTTTTTTCCTCCAAAATGTATAGCTGGTAATATTTTTTTCCAAAAATGTATTGCTGGTAATAGTTTTTTTTTCAAAAACATATTGTTGGTAATATTTTTTTTTCAAAAATGTATTGCTGGTAATAGTTTTTTTTCTTCAAAAATTTATTTTTTTTACAAAGTATTTCTGGTATTAAAACCTATTTTTACACTTTTATAGTGTTTTTACCCCAGTTTGGAGGTTAACTACTTGCCCATAGCTGGGACCCTAACAGGTGCTACCACCCCAGGCCATGGTGGACCTGGGAAACCCAGCAATTAAGAGGTGGTTTCACATTCCTCAAAACCTCTTAATCAGAGGCCTTGCTGTTGGACATAGTTTATCGTCATATCCAGGACAGACAAACGGCAGGGGCTCAAAATCATGTATGACAGCAATATTCCATCAATTTCAATAAATAAAATAGATTTTCTTTCTTCAATCAGTGTAATTATTATTTTTGAAAGTCCCGATGAGTGGCTCAAATATTATGAAACACTGTTGACATTCAATATATATATATATATATATATATATATATATATATATATATATAATTTCAATGAATATTGACATTCAATAAGTATTGAACAACACTACAGAATTCACACTATTGCATTACACTACAAGTAAAAATTTTGAGCCCCCCACCCCTGCATTTCATTAAAAAAACAAAAAAACCTTTAAATGTGATATTTTTGTATTTTCTTAAGTAAAAGATAAAATTCTAGTAAATTCATTTGCTTTTATTTTCCAGTCTTTCCCCAGACTCCTTTTACTACCAAAAAGTTAAAATAGGGATTCATCCATCCACAATACGTTTTGCTAAATTATGAATATTTTGGATGAGAAATGTTATATTTTACTTTTACCATTAATTCCTCAGTAGATTTTTTGAGATTCTCAAAAATTTTCAATGAAGTTAAATGTTAATACAGATTCTAAATGTGAACTCAGCAGGGACTAAGGTCATAAACAAGACATATGTGGCTCACTCTCGACTTGAAGGGAAAAAAGAAAAAGGATTGTGACATTATGACAATATTTTCGTAGTTTTTTTATTTTATTTTTTTAATTTTGAATTAATTTGCACAAAATGACAAAATCAAAGCATCTAAGAATGGATGTGAAGACACAAATTGAAATTTTATTTAAAAAAACGTTACTCTCAAAGGCAAATCAGAAAGAAGTTGAAGTTTGGTTTGGTTTTATCACCGGGACCTTCAAAAATATTAATTACACTGATTGAAGAAAGAAAGTCTATTTTATTTATTGAAATTGATGGAATATTGCTGTCATATATGGTCTTGAGACCCTGCCATTTGTCTGTCCTGGGTATGACGATAAACTACGTCCAACAGAAAGGCCTCTGATCAAGAGGTTTTGAGGAGTGTGGAACTATCTATCATATCAACCTCAATGGGTTATTTAATGCCGACAAGATTTTTATTGCTGGTAATATTTTTTTTCAAAAATATATTGTTTGTAATATTTTTTTCAAAAATGTATTGCTGGTAAAAATTTTTTCCAAAATAGTATTGCTGGTATTAAAACCTATTTTTATACTTTCATAGTGTTGTGACCCCTTTGGGGGCGGGGGTAACTATTTGCCCATAGCTGGGACCCTAACAGATGCTACCACCCCAGGTCTGGGTGGACCTGGGAACACCAGCAAATAAGAGTTGGTTCCATGTTCCTCAGAACCTTCTGATCAAAGGCCTTGCTGTTGGATGTAGTTTATCGTCTTACCCAGGATGTGGATGTAGTTTATCGTCATACCCAGGATTGAGGAAGTTGAAGATTTCTAGACATGGGGTGCAATATTTGTTATAAAGAAAACTGATGCAAATGTTGAGAGAAAAAAACCTTGAGCACCGAAAGTGACAAGATAAACACTTGATTTTTGAGACAAAAAAACAAAAAACAGAAGGAAAACTGCTCCAGACTTAACAGCTGAATTTCATTCCTCTCTGACAGCAACTAATGTTCGTTTTGAACTGTGAAAAATTGACTTGGCTCAGGGGGTGCATAGCTGTCAAGAAACCCCTGTTAGCAGAAAAGAGTGTAATGCGCAAAAAAGAAAGACTGTCAGAGTGTAAATGAAGTTGAGAAAGATATACAAAAAGAAAGAATGAAAAAGAAAAGAGGAGGAATGAAAGAGATTGGGATGAAAAAGTAGAAAGAAAAAAAAAGACTGGAATGAAGAAAGAGAAATGAATAACACATAAATAAAAGAGATTGGAATGAAAGTGAAGGAAGGAATTCCTAGAAATGAAAGAGAATAAAGCAGAGAAGTTGGAATGAAAGAAAAAAGAAAGAGATTGCAATGAAAGAGGAAAAAGGGAATGAAAGATTAAAAAAATGAAAGGGATTGGAATGAAAGAAAGAAAAAACCAACTATAGAATGAAGAAGAAGAAAAGAGAGAGAGAATGCAATGAAAGAAAACGGAGTGAAAGAGAAGAACTGAAAGAGGCTAAACAAAGATAAAATGAGAAAGATTAAAATGAATGAGATCAGAATGAAAGAGGAGAAAGGAATAACACAGCAAAGAAAGAGAAGAAATAAGAATGAATAAATAAAATAGAAATAAGGAAACAGAAGGAATAAAAGCAACAAAATGAAAGCAAATAAATGAAAGAAAACGAATGAAAGAGAAGAAATGAAATAGGAATGAAAAAAGAAATAGAAGGGATGAAATAGAAGAATGAAAAAAGAAATAATGAAGGAGATGAAAGAGAATGACTAAAAAGAGGAACAAGGAAAGGGATGGAATGAATGAGAATGATTAAAAACAAAAGGAATGAAACTGGTGGAATGAAAGAAAAGGCACAAACCAGAAGAGGAATTGAAAAAGATAAAATGAAAGAGAAGGAAAGGAGAAAGAAGAAAAAAGGAGAAGGAAAGGAAAAAGAGAAGGAAAGGGGAAAGAGAAGCAAAAGTGAAGGAAAGGAGAAAGAGAAGCAAAGGGGAAAGGAGAAAAAAGATAAAATGAAAGAGAAGGAATAGGCTTGGCTTTTGGAAAACATCTTTCACTATTGCAATGCACATTTGTATTTTATATGTCTCTTTTTCCACTTCTTAGATATTTCAATTTTTGTACTTGCTTGATATTAGCATCCCCAATTTGTAATTCATATGTTGGACTGTCCTCTTTTGCTAACAGACATACATTTGGTCTCTGTGCAATTGGTGGTTCATCCATTTTTTGTGCTTCTCCCTTTACTGCCTAGAGACAATCTTAAAGTCAGGATTAGCAAAAGGGGAGAGAATGAAAAGACAAAGAAAAGTGAAAGGAGAGAGAAAGAAAGGAGAAAGAGAAGAAAAAGGGGAGAGAATGAAAAGACAAAGAGAAGTGAAAGGAGAGAGAAAGAAAGGAGAAAGAGAAGCAAAAGAAGGGAGAGAAGGAAAGCAGAAAGAGTAGGAATGGGGAAAGAAAGAAAGAAAGAAATAAAGAATGAAAGAAAGAAAGAAAGAAAGAAAGAAAGAAAGAAGAAAGAGAAGCAAAAGAGAAGGAAAGAAGAAAAGGGAGAAAAGGAAAGGAGAAAGGGGAGATAAGGAAAGGAGAAAGAAAAGCAAAAGAGGAAAGAGAGAAGGAAAGAAGAAAGAAAGGCAAAAGGAGGGAGGAGGAAAGGAAAAAGCGAAGCAGAGGAAAGAGAAAGAAATGAGAAGGGGGAGAAAAGGGGAGAGAAGAAAAGGAGAAAGGGAAGAGCAAAAAGGGAGAGAAGGAAAAAAGAAAGAGAAGGAAAAAAGAAAGAGAAGCAAAAGCGGAACAAGAAAAGAAAAGGAGAAAAAAGGGGAGAGAAGGAAATGAGAAAGAGAATCAGAGGGAAAAGAAGGAAAGGTGAAAGAGAAGAAAAAGAGGAGAGGAAGAAAGGAGAAAGGGAAGCAAAACAGGAGAGAAGGAATGAAAAAAGAGAAGCAAAAAGAGAGAGAAGAAAGAGAAGAAAAAGAGGCGAGATAGAAGGAAAGGAGAAAGTAAAGCAAAAGGGGAGAGAAAGAAAGGAGAAAGAGAAGAAAAATTGGAGAGAAGGAAAGGAGAAAGGAAAGCAGAGGGGAAAGAAGGAAAAGAGAAACAGAAGCAAAAGAGAAGAAAAGGAGAAAAAGGAAAGCAAAAGAGAAGGAAAGTGGGGGAAAGGGAAGCACAATGGAAGAGGAGGAATGAAAAAAGAGAAGCAAAAATGAAGAGAAGGTAAGAAGAAAGGGAAGCAAAAGAGGAGAGAAAGAGAAGGAAAGAAGAAAGAGAAGCAAAAGAGGAGAGAAGCAAAGGGGAAAAAAAGAAAGGAGAAAGAGAAGGAAAAGAGAAAGAAATGGAAAAGAGAAAGAAATGGAAAAGAGAAAGTGAAGCAAAAGGGGAGAGAAGGAAAGGAGAAAGAGAATCAAAGGGGAAAGAAGGAAAGGAGAAAGAGAAGAAAAATTGGAGAGAAGGAAAGGAGAAAGGAAAGCAGAGGGGAAAGAAGGAAAAGAGAAAGAAAGGGGAAAGAGAAGCACAATGGGAGAGCAGGAATGAAAAAAAGAGAAGCAAAATTGTAGAAGAAAGGGAAGTGAAAGAGGAGAGAGAGAATGAAAAGAGAAAGAGAAGCAAAAGAGGAGAAAAGCAAAGGGGAAAGAGGGAAAGGACAAACAAAAGCAAAAGAGAAGGAAAGGAGAAAGAGAGGGGAAAGGGAAGCAAAATGGGAGAGGATGAATGAAAAAAGAAAAGTACAAATGAAGAGAAGGTAAGAAGAAAGGGAAGCAAAAGAGGAGAGAGAGAGAAGGAAAGAAGAAAGAGAAGCAAAAGAGGAGAGAAGCAAAGGGGAAAGTAAAAAAGGAGAAAGAGAAGGAAAAGAGAAAGAAATGGAAAGGAGAAAGTGAAGCAAAAGGAGATATATACAGAGAGAAGGAAAGCAGATAGAGAAGAAAACTAAAAAAGAGAAGCCGATAAATGAATAAAAGACAAAATGTAGAAAAAAAAAATAAGAGAATAAAAATTGTCAGATTATAAATTTTAAAAATGACAAAAACCAGAAAGTAAAAAAAAAATAAAATTCAAAGAAGCAAAAGGCAAGGAAAGAAAAGATGAAGAAATAAGTGGGAAAAAATATGACACATACGTTGAAGAGGATATCGAAAATGATTTTCAGAACTGACTCCTGACTGCATGTGAACTGAAGCTGGTATTAAAGGGAATCTACAAAAGTCTGGGAAATGACCGTGACCTGATAAGGGCAGTAATCAATATATGAAGTGACTGCATGTTCACAGTTATGGTAAACAAGATTTTCAGTGCTGAAAAGATTCACTTGGGGAATTGGATCAATTGGTGATGGCTATTCACATTAGATCCCCAACAAAGAAAATGGGGTATTAAATTTAATTTATTACTATTATTAGTTTATATATATATATATATATATATATATATATATATATATATATATATTAAAATAATGAGAAAGAACTGCAGGATTTATAATCTGGTGTTCTTATTAATTAGTTTTATTTTTAAAAAACAGTGCTCAATCTAATTATGTAGAGAACAAACATTCTAAAAATCACTTGAAAATGAAACAGTACTAGGGATTTTAATTTAATTCTATAATTAAATTTAAAATTTTACTTTCTGTTTTTGAAACATGGTAATTCCTGTGTAGCAATGGGACCATATTTTTAAACTAGTAAATTTATATATATTATAATGACAATATTCTCCACACCTGACAATAACTGCTGTTATTTTCAGTTAACAATATGAAAATAGCGTTCTCTACATTCCTCCAGTCGCTAAGAACATTCTGTTTTTTGTTATTATTAGTTACTTTCTTTAATTAAATTCATTTCGTTTTTTGCTTTGATAAAGTCCACATTGGATGAAATGTGTCAGCAACTACTACAATTTTTCTATTGTAATTTATATATATATATATATATATATATATATATATATATTTGTGTATTTAGGCAGCAAATTCTCTTTTAGGCATGTCTGATTGAATAAATTATGTCTGTTTTTTTATCATAATCCTTTCATATTTGCAAATATTTTTCTGTATATTAAAATATATACGTGTGTGTGCATATTTTTGAAATGAGGTGTTGTAATTATTTACACTGTTTGGACTATCGTCCTCATCTTTATTATCATATTCACAACATTTTGGCCATTGTATACCCCAGCCTCCTTCAGATAATATACATTGTAATTTTGAACTGAACCCTATATTTAGTCCATGGGTGTAGATTGTTCTAGTTTCATGCCTTTTCTGGATATCTCAGTTTCAGTTATTTCTCTTTAGTAACTCATGTGTGTGTATTTGGGTAGCAATCTCTCTTTTATAATATATATATATATATATATCTGTGTGTATGTGTACAAATATGTTTTACTAATTCCTCGTAGTGAGACAGTGTGTATGTATGGAGAGAGAATATACACATATGTACACACATGCTGACAGAAACACATGAAAATGGAAATAGATCTAAGAACACACAGGGGTCAATAAAACATTAAAAGATAAGATACTGATAACTAATTCATTATTTCTCTCGGACCAATCTTAACTGTTTTATGACCCTTCACACAGAACTCTTGACTGCCAGTTCAAGAAAGAAATTTGGATTACTAACACATAAAAAGAGAATGTCTCATATCAAGAATATTTAACATCGGAAAACATAAAGGAGAAAAAAAATGAATTATTTTTAATAATATGTGGAAATCTCCACCCTTTACCTGATGGCAGTCACGAAAACCAGAAACACATGTAGTAAAATTATGGAAAATAAAACATAATATTTTAAAAAAAAATCCACATTACAACCTTAAGCGTTTGCAGTATCTCTCTTCTTTTTAATATACACACTTTTCTCATTGAACTACTATAACCTCTTCCTTATATATATATATATATATATATATATATATATATATATTTATATGTAAATGTAAAAAAAAGAAAGAACAGTAAGATATATAATCCGGTGTTCTTATAGATATTTTTTTTTTACAAAATAGTGCTCAATGTAAATTTACGAAGCATTAATATTATAATTAATTGATTTAAAATGTTTTTTTTTCTACACAGTTCTAATTATTTCAAAATGGAAGCTAAAAGCTAACTAATGTCTTTAATTTAATTGCAAAATTAAGTTCGTGGCTTTTAGCTTCCATTTTTGAAACATGGTTAGAACTGTGTAGTGGAAAAAACATATTTTAAATCAATTGATTTCTAATATATATATATATATATATATATATATATATATATATATATTCAATTTTCATTAAAGACGTCTGACAAGGTACTGCATTTAAGCTTTGTATTTAATTTTCCTTGTGTTCATATAAGTTTTCTTTTCTTTTCGGGACTTATTTTGTGTAAAAATTTTCTGAATATTTTTTTTGTGCTGGTGAAACGGATAAGTACTAGGAAGAGGAAAAATGACAACCAGTTATGTCCTGACCCCAAAATGAAGAGGTATTGAGCAACATTTCATGAGAAAATTAGCTTGGGGGAGGTGTTGTAATGGAATGTCCCACACACCCTATCGCCTATTGTGGACTGACTATATCAGTAGGTATATATAGCGTGCACAGTATATACCTGAGACTTGCTTCGAGAATTAGTTGAAGATTTGTCTACAGCTAAGCTAGTCGAACTCTCTGCCTTCGGGCAGACAGGAACCCAGACGAGGCTATGCAGAAGGGCAGAGTCTCATCTGGGGCTGGTAGACAGCTACCCGACCCCATTTTTATGGGGTCTACAGGGAATTTTTGCCCAAGCCCATGGGCTTGGTTTTAACCCCGCATTAAAAACGGCCTTGTGCCACATCCTGCCTTGTGGGTAGGTGAGGTAAATAACCTTGCTTTGGGAATTACAAGCCTGCTAACTGATTCCCTGTCTTTCAGTAGTGTATTTTCTTTTACAATAAACCTCTCTTTCTTTCATCTGCTGTTTTTCCTGATGGTGATGCTTTCCTTAATGTGTCAAGTCAACTGTTGTAATGAAATATTCCATTCTCCTTATTGCTTATTGTTGACTAACTATATCAGTAGGTATATATAGTGTGCACAGGATATACTTGAGAGTAGCTTCAGAAATTACAAGCCTGCTGATTCCCTGTCTTTCCGTAGTGTATTCTCTTTTACAATAAACCTCTCCTTCTTTCATCTACACCTGTGTTGCTGTTCCTTTCACTCAAGTACCACCTTTGTCTGTTTGTAAGCTCTTACAGATACAACATTAATCACCCACATTTGCTCTGTATTCCAAATGTAAGGAGGAAGTTCCACTCAGAAAGTTTTTTTTTTTCAAGAACTGCAACTTTATTGAGCAAGCTCCCACATGGATGCTTCCTTGAACATTACAATTATAAACCTCTTCAAGTCAAGGATCAAGTGTTATATTATCCTCATGATCTTTGCTTTCTTCTTGTGCCACATCTGACTGCGTGAGGCAGTTGATAGATATCCTTGCTTTCAGGAATTACTAGATGCCCTGTCTTTCAGAAGCATATTCTCTTTTACAATAAACCTCTTTTTCTTTCATCTATGCCTGTGTTGCTGTTCTTCATTGAAGTACCACCTTCGTCTGTCTGTAACCTTCTTTAAGGATACAACAGTTTTGTAAGGCTGAACACTTTCGGCTATTTTTTTACCCATTATCAAGGATGTTGTTTTAATTTTTAATTCTAATTGAATGTGCAGATTTTTATGCATGTATCTAGAGTTATGAGCATGTTTTTTTATTTTCCAATTTATTCATACACTAGCTTAAAATCCGCCCTATCTAGTATCTGCGGAGGACTCTTGATTGGGCCTTCAGCTTGTTCAGCAGTTTGAGAATCCTAAGTCTTTGTATATTCTCAGTGTTGGAAGCTCTCCTGGTTGCTGTTTGATTTGCACAAGTATTTCTTTTCCTCACTGTGGCCTTGGCTCATTTGATTGCAATCTGGTCGTCTGTTGGCAGAGATTTCTTTTTGCAAGGCATACTGTTGCCATATGCAATAGGCAACAATAAACTGCAGAAGAACTCAAAATTGATTGCTGCATTTAAGTATTGCATTAATATGTTAGCTTACTTTTTAAAAGTTCAATGATAATTCTTCTGCCACCACTTAATTTAAAGACAATTTAATGTGTATAGGTCCTTACTTTCCATACAAACTATTATTTTTTATTTCATGGGTGGCTTTTGCTGGGTTTTGCAATTCATTTCGATTATTTCCAGATTTATTTCCAAGTTATAAAAATTGTTATCGTACAAAAATTTTGTTGCAAAAAAAAAATCACATAAAAATCATCAAAAACAATTGAAGTAATGAAAACTTTGGAATCCAAAATTTCTGTAACATGAGCTATTGAAAGTTAGAGCATTGCATCCCTTTAACTGAAAAAGTGTGAGAAAGTGACACAATGACATTGGCATTTATTATATAGATTGACATCAACTATGAACATGGTCACACTGTGCTGACCATGTTTGGAAAATAAAAAATTTGCTTTACACAGAACATTTCTACTTTGTTATAGAAAGTGCTTAACATTATTCTGATATGTAGAAATTAACATATATTCTCCCACTAATATATATATATATATATATATATATTATAAATTAACTGATTTAAAAATATGGTTTCATTGCAACACAGGAATTACCATGTTTCAAAAACAGAAACTAAAAACTTCAAATTCAATTATATAATTAAATCAAAAGCAATAGTTCTGTTTCATCTTCAAGTGAATTTTGGAATAACTTATTTTGAAATTTACTAAGTTTTAATAGCATATACATTCATAATTTTTGTTTTCAAGGATACAGAGAAATCCAATCATTTAGACAGGGGCGGTAGCATGTTCTTTTTATTAACTATTATTGTATCAATTATGAAAGCCGATGACAGAAATTTGAAAATAGGGAATAATATTAATAATATTTATTGTATATTATTAGGCCATTAGACAAAACAGGAAAGTATGATGTATTCTTTTGAACAGGAGTAGAGGTTTATCCCTTGTTTCCTGATTAGGAATGGGTTTCCAGTTCTTTCTCATTCTCTTTCACTCCCAGGAGCCTATTGCATAGTGGTATTACTGCCTTACTTGGGGTGAATTGATTGAAAAAAATATATGCATATATACAGGTGCTGACTGAAAACTAAAAGATAGCATACCCATAAAACACGCATCCCCTTCCCAGTAACCAATAAAGCTGTCAAAGTGACTAAGGAGGTAAATCTGGGGCTCGTGAGTCCCCCAATCTCTCCTTAAAGGAACTTCCCTACATGCAAGCCACTAGTGGCCCGCTGGTGGGTCGCCATTGGCAACATCAGCAGTCCTCTGGTGGCAGCCACCAGTAGGACACCAGTGGGCCTCTCACGGTCCACAAGTGGTAACATTGCAGAGACAAACATGTCAGCGGTCCTCCAGCAGGCAACCAAGAGTAAACACTAGTGGCATTCCACCTAGTGGCAGATTGGTGGCTTTCGTGTAAGGTTGAAAAA
>CAHIKZ030000046.1:640000-757500 GCA_903632075.3 Acanthosepion pharaonis | reverse complement strand
GTGTGTGTGTGTGTGATAAAATTATAGTTTTAAGGTATGCTATATTTATGTGTGCTCAATATAAGAGAGAGAGAGAGAGAGAGAGATAGCATTACGTAAATATGAAAGTCGATACTGAGGTCAACATCCAGATGTGACAGTTCGTTTAATACTTAAGGCCATATGTATTTTGGCTTGACTATTTTATATGCTGGTCAATGGACCATTGTTGGTAGAAACATCAATTACAAAAAGACTAAATGCATGGTTGTCAACAAAAAGGACAGCCCAACATGCAAATTATGGATTGGAGATACCGATCTCAAACAGGTGCTTCAATTTACATATCTGAGAAGCATATTAACAGAGGATGGAAAGTATGACACGGAAATCCAAATGTGCATTGGGATAGTGAAAGATGCCTTCTAAAAGCTAAGCAAAGTATTAAAAAACCTAAAAATACCATTGGAAACAAAAACAAAGTGTACTGAAATTTTATGTAATATGAATCTTCCTATATGGCAGTGAATGCTGGACGATCTCCTTAGAGATAGAGAAGAGACTTGAAGCAACAGAAAAGTTGTTTTACAGAAGGATTCTGGGAATATCATAGACTGAGCATGTGAGCAATGATGAAGTTCTAGGGACATCAAGAAGTAAGATTTGAAATTTCTGGTTGGTTGGTTATTTTTTATTTAGCAGTATATCAACACCTCTATGGGTTATTTAATGCAAAAATATAAATATTTTGTACTCAATTCTTATTTATTTATTTATTTTAGATAATAATGATTTAGTGATATAAGTATTATTATTTAACCCATAGCTGGGAGGAGGAGAAGATATGGATTCATAATTTTCCAAAGGGTAGTTGCACCTAAGTGAATATAATGAACCCAATGGAAATTGGAATTTGGTTCTCTGATTAATAATTCTGAGCCATTATCCATTAAACCACCTGCACATCTATTGTAACCTAGGGAAGGTTACTGAATAGAATAATCACATAAAGGTTGGTAATGAATGATAATACTTAGGACAAGAACAACACATATAAGATTTGCCAGTGGTACATAGAAGAAGTAGTCAACTGATAAAAGTGAGTCAAGTGACTTCCACAATGAATCTCCAACTGCAGACCAACATACAGTATTTACTACTGTATTTATGGGAATGGGGACATACCCCTTATCATCCATAGATATGCTACAACATATATATATATATATATATATATATATATATATATATATATAATGTTCATATTTATGATCATGTGCAAAATTAAACTAAGAATTGTTAATAATGATGACAGTAGAACATAAATTGGTCAAAAATTACCAGGAGATGAAGAAGATGATGATAACAGAATTATTACTACTGTATTGTTGTTACCAAGGGAAGGTTACTGAATAGAATAATCAAATGAAGGTTGGTAATGAACGTTAATACTTAGGACAAGAATAACACATATAAGATTCGCCAGCAGTGCATAGAAGTAGTCAACTGAGTGAAGTGAATTCCACAATGAATTTCCAACTGCAGACCAACATACAGTATTTACTACTGTATTTATGTGAATGGAGACATACACATTATCGTCCATAGGTATGCTACAACAACATCCAAGCTTACAACATCTGATATTCCCAAGTGGTTACCCATCTAGGTACTGACCAGGCTTAACATGGTTTAACTTCAGTAATCGTATGAAAACTGGTGTAAGCTGATGTGGCCGTTAGCCTGAAATTTCTGGGGCACATAATGAGGAAAGAAGGCGAGAAAATTTTGATACTCACAGGACAGACTGAATGTAAAAGGGACAAAGGAAAGCAATGCACAACCTACCGGGTGAGCTTGTGTGAATGGATGGTGGAGTAGGATTTAAAAGAGATGGCAAACAAAAAATGTTATTAAGAGCTGCAAAGAACAGGAAGTTGTGGAAAGCCATGGTCACTAATATTTCGAAGCAAATATAAGAAGATGGTGTTCAGGTCAGGTAGTTGGTTGGCCATTCAAACACAGAAATACTATGGTCAGTAAACCAATTACTCGGAGTTTTGGCCCTGTGGACAGGTGCCAAGTCCTGCTGTAAAACGAAATCAGCATCATAAATCTTGACAGTAAACGGATGAATAAAGCACTCTAAAATTTCGAGTCATTAACTTTGGACAGTGGACCAACACCAGCAGATGACACGGCAATGTAAATCATCACTTTTATAATTTCACACAGAACTTTGAGCAAGTTGGATTCTATTGTAGAAATGCAAATGGCGATGCTTTCGATTTGCTTGCAGCAAAGTCAAGAGGTTCATGTGACATCTGGTGAGTGACAAACACCAGTTGCTATACAGGCCATGGTGAAGATGGACATCACAAGCCCACAGTAGTAGGTCATACAGAGAAAAAGCACATGGCCTCACAAAAAAAAAAAAAACAGAGGACACTACAGATTTGCTCTTTTTACCTATAGGGAAATATTACAAGTAAGACCCTCTCTCTTTTCATCCCTTTCACACTGCTTGTTGTATACATGTTATAATATTTCTGTGTCTGACAATTTCATGATAAGGATTTGCACTTCTGAATTCTTGCTTTCCATGACGATTTACTATCACTGTGTGTCATCTTAACAATATGCAGATGACACTGTGTTGATGACTGACTCTGAAAGAAAATTACAGGATGCCCAGGATAGGGTAGTAAAGGAGAGTGAAAGGACTAACCATCAATTTTAAGCTATCAGTGCACGGTAGAGAGAAAGGTAATTTTAACATTTTCTATATGAAATACCGTAGTAGACAGGAGAGCTCAATTCAAAGGAAGAGCAATGTGTTAACAGCAGTAGCAGCTACTATTTTTAAAATTACCCTCTTTTCCAGATAGCTCAATTGGATTTCCTGAGTGCATATATATATAGTCATCCACAGACAGACTGTTTCACTGTATCATAACTCTTCAGTGTGGCTAGATGCCCAATTGCTATAAGCTGGGATCAAAACTCAAATGATTTGGCATCAGTTAGAGATCCTATCACTAAGCTGTTGGTGCACAGCAGAAAGAAAGGGAAATTTTCTATATGAAATACGTTAGTAGCCAAGAGAACTCAATTTGTACTTGAAGAGTAATGCATTAATATATCTATCTAATGCATTAATATATATATATATATCAGATTAATAAATAAAAATTTCATTACTTATAAATATATATATATATATATATGATGAAGAACAAGTAGGAAACAGATCTTAATCTGTTTCATTTTATTAAAGCTTTGTTGGAGGTCAAGATGGAAATGACAAACGATAAAAAGCAAAGAGATGCAGATCAATGGTATGTTGTGTTTGGTTATTTCTTATTGGTTAGCTACATTAATGTTGTGGAGTGATTTCACAGTGGGGCCTTGTATTTGTACTAGGTCGGTCCTAAAATAGGTTCGACGTACAAAACGTTAGGAACTTGATATAATAGTTATAATGCAGAGTAATCTAGTTGTGGTCGCTGATACTTTAGTATTCGACTGTCGTACGGCATCGACTGACTGACCGACCCACTGAGTGACTCCCACGTTATTCTTACTACTCCTACTTATTATAGGTGGGAGAGTCTATTAGCTATAGAATAGGTGTGTTCCACTATAACAGTTAAGAAATAGCCAAACACAACTTACCATTAATCTGCATCTCTTTGTTTTTATCATTTATCCTTTCTGTCTTGATCCCTGACAAAGCTTTAATAAAGTGAAACATATTAGATTAAGATCTATTTCCTACTTGTTCTTTATTCTATCATTTTGTCAGATTCCTATCCATACTCAATTATATATATATATATGTGTGTGTGTGTGTGTGTGTGTGTGTTAGAGTCAACCATAAAATAAAAAAAAAATATATAATATATTATGCCCTCTTAGTAATTTTGGTATCTCCAGGATTAGAAGAATTTGTTTGAACTTTCACAAAATTATGGTAACTAGGTCATGACAGATTTGTCTCAAAGGATACACCCAACAGTGGCTCACATGCTGAAGCTCTGCTGAACTGTAAAATTTGGTTACATGTGGATATCATATGTCCAATACTATATCATTTGTAAAAAAGAAATACTGCTATAGGACAACAGCATTATGGCACTGAGAAGTGGACAGATGGATATATTGCATGCCATACCTATGACGTTGATGTACAATTTTCCTTCTGGGTGTGATACGCCAACCAACTACACACTTCTAAACACTCAAAAACTATCCGACAGGATTCAGCTCTTCCATTGGACATTCCATTAGAAACATTTGATTTACATTAACAGAATTCACAAACTACACAGAACAGGAAATCTAGAGTTCAAGAAATGAGTTTCAGGAAAAGGTTAATATTTGGTTTTCTTAACATTATTTTTGTTAAAAATCTTTTCTAATATTGCAGAATGATTGAAGGATTTATGAATTAAATTTAGGAAAATTCTTCCAATGTTCATTTAAACATTACAAGTATAAGAGAGTTTAAACCATAACACATCACAAAGTCTGCTTATTTTTACATTTTTAGTTTTCTTTCTAAATATTCCATATTTGCTTTATGGTTGCTTAGTTCTAATTCTTGTGAATATGGCAATGAAGATAAGGATAACAGTCCAAATAATGTAAATAATTGAAATGAGTATAAAAAACACACAGACTCTACATTGGTTCTTGAAAATGACTGAGAGGCTTGGAATACTTGAACAAATCAATGAAACAATATGAACTTTGAACAGTTTATCCACAGTTTTTATCATAATACTCAACACTTTATTCAAAAAAATAAAAAAATACAATAAAAATGAAATTTAATTAATTAATATATATATATATATATATTTCAATGAAGGTGCAATCAATTTACAAATTCATGAATTATTCATACAGAAAACAAATACAAAGGTTAATGATTTAATTGGCGAGAAATCCATCGTCACGAACAATTCAAACAATATACAAAACCCCCCGAATCTGTTTATGAATGAAAAGATCCTTGTTTCTATAAATTCCTGTTGCATGAGTTCTTATTATTTTTACAAGCTTTCATCTATAATGTAGTGTGTGTATATATATATATATATATATATATATATACACACTACATTATTTACATTATTCGGTCTATTATCCTCATCTTTGTCACCATATTTATTATAACTAATGAGATAACTGATAATTGACATCCATTAAACATGGCACATGGAACTTGAACAGTCTATCCCAGTGAGCGAAATAAAGGGTTCAGTTCGACATTCCAACCACCTGAAGAAGGTTGGAGCGTACAACGGCCGAAACGTTGTAATAAATATGGTGACAAAGATGAGGACAATAGTTCAAATAATGTAAATAATATTCATAATACCTCATCTCAGAAATATAGGCAGATATACACACTACAGTTCAAAAGTTTGAGGAAAGCCCTGGTAATTTTTTAAATTGGCCCCAAAATTAGTTGTTTTGTACTTTCAATTAGAGAAGATTATTATACCTGGTTAAAAAAAAAAAGTCAGAGATGATTTCTTATTAGAAATTTTATTATGGCAAAAAGAAAAAAAGCATTTTATGAATAAATTTTACTCTCGTTCTTTAGCCTTGATTACTGCAGCACAAATTTTTGGCATTTGTTGCAAAAGTTTCTCAAAGTATATGTTTGATAACTGATTCCATTACTTTTTTCAATGACTCTAAGAGATCTTTTTCATTTTTTTTTTTTACTCTTCTGTCAAGTTCATCCCATGTTAATTCTGAGGGTGACTTCAAAATTTTGAACTGTAGTGTGTTCGTGTATATATATATATATATATATATATATATATATGGGAGAATATGATATGTAAGATAACCATAAAATAATATATGTTCAATAACCATAAAAAAACATCAAAGACAACAACAACAATTTACCTGTTGCTGCACAGTTCAACCAACCAGACCATAGCATTGATAATGTCAGATGCATGCTTTTAGTGTCTTCATTTAAATATCAACAGGAATGGCAAAAGTCCAAGTTAAAATAGAATCACACATTAAAGGATTACACAGGGGTTTAGGTTTACTCAGAGAATACAGTTTTCCCAGAGAGCCTTCTACAAACCCTCTACAACGCCAACCATGGCAAAACTATCAAATTCCTTACAGTAATACAACACAGGGGAAAAAACAACAACAACAAAATTCTCTGGAAGAATAAGTCCCACTCCTGTTGTTGTGGTATTATTGCCTTGCTTGGGGTGAAATGATTAAAAAATAAAATAAAATAAAGAAGTTGGACTTGTTTTGAGAAAAAAAGGTTCTTTTGTACATGTATAGATTTATTTATTAATTAATAATTATTATGAGGGTTTGTGAAAATTAGTGAACAGTTGACCTTAGGATAAAAGGTTTAATTGATTATTTCAACCAAGCTGAAGGATGTAAGGTCGTCTTTTATGAGTCCTGGAAATTGCCTTCTCTGGTGGGCGTGAAATTTTCATATTAATTAATGTGTCAGAACCAAACAATTAATAAAATATTTAGTGAAATCCCAATGCCAGGTGACAACCTTGGAATCTAAAATCACTCTTTACATAATATAGACTGCACAAACCAGTCACCCACCCAACCAATGTAACATGTAATAAAACCCAATGCCAAGTGTGTAAACATTATCTGCATCAGTATTTTGACCCCCAACTGGCACAAATACAAAAAATCTGACCTCCTCCATTTACTTGTAACAGAGTTCAAATATATTTAACTTTTTCCAACAAACAGAGTGCAGGAAATTATATTGTTGAAAATGGTATGGAATTTCATCTTAGGTTTTAATAACCACAAGAACACTCACAGACGACAGCATCAATTTCATTCTAGCTGTACATTTCAGCCAAACAATTTCAATGTCAATGACTTACACATATTAAAATCATTTTCATTGTCTTCCTATCAGTAAAGTTGTTCTCAATGTTTTACACAAATCAAATCATTTTTCAATGCCTTCCCATGAATAAAATTATTTTTAATGTCTTTCCAAGAGTAAAATTATTTTTAATGTTTTCTCATGAATAAAGTCATTTTTAATGCCTTCCCATGAATAAAATCATTTTTAATGCCATCCTGTGGATAAAATTATTTTTAATGCCATCCCAAGATTAAAATCATTTTTAATGTATTCCCATGAATAAAGTTATTTTTAATGCCTTCCCAGGAATAAAATCACTTTTAATGCCTTCCCATGAATAAAATTATTTTTAATGTTTTCTCATGAATAAAATTATTTTTAATGCTTTCCCATGAATAAAGTCATTTTTACTGCCTTCCCATGAATAAAATCATTTTTAATGCCTTCCCATGAATAAAATCACTTTTAATGCTTTCCCATGAATAAAGTCATTTTTACTGCCTTCCCACGAATAAAATCATTTTTAATGCCATCCCATGAATAAAATCACTTTTAATGCCTTCCCATGAATAAAATTATTTTTAATGCCTTCCCAAATGTAAAGTCATTTTTAATGCCTTTCCATGAATAAAATCACTTTTAATGCCTTCCCATGAATAAAATCATTTTTAATGCCTTCCCATGAATAAAATCACTTTTAATGCCTTCCCATGAATAAAATTATTTTTAATGCCTTCCCAAGTGTAAAGTCATTTTTAATGCATTCCCATGAGTAAAATCATTTTCAATGCCTTCCCAAGTGAAAAATCACTTTCAATGCCTTCCAGTGAGTAAATTCATTTTCAATGATTTCCCCATATTAGAAAACATTTTCAATGCTTTATCAAGTGTAAAATCATTTACAATGTCTTCCCAAGAGTAAAATCCTTTTCAATGTTTTTCCTATCACAATATTTTGCTGTATTTTATTTATAGTAAGATCATCTACACTTCTTTCCATGTAAGATCATTTGATATTCCATTTTTTATTTAAGCAATTTCTTCATTTCAAGCTGTGGATTAAATGTGAAAAAGAATGAAAAGGAAGTCACAACCCATTTTGTAATAATTCCTTTATCAACATGTTTATACTTAAACTGACATGAGGAACACAGGGACAGATTAAATGTTGAACTACTTAAGAAAAATGCCGTCTTTCCCAAATTAATCTCATGACTGGCATGAAACAAAAATAAAATCCTATCAACAAATATAAATTCCAAAGATAAAGAAAAAAAATTAGCAAAGAAGCTCAAAGACTAAAACAGGAATCGCATTTGCTTCTTCTCCAATACAAGAAAAAAAAAAGATTAAAAGATAAAACTAAGAGAAATCATTAAAATGAGAAACGAAACAGAACATTGGCAGAAAGCATTCAGAAAGATAGATTTTAAGGGATTCTTTTTAAGACTGCTTTCAGATTCAAAATTGACTGGTTAGTGAGGCTCCTGCCTGCAAGTGAATCAAATATATGAAGGGATACTTACAATCAGATTTCTTAGAGTCTTTTTGAAGCACTTATTATTCTGAAGTTAGAATAACACATCATAATGGCTTGGAATGAGAAATTGGAATGCTGAGTTTGAATTCCAGTTGGGTTTGTTATATTCACTTCTGCATAAAAACCTTTAGGAAGAGTATGAAAGGAATGATGGATAGTAGGACTTTTATCTGTAAAATTATTGTTAGGGTCTTTTTGAAGCACCAGTTATTATGTGACATAGAGAGAGAGAATCCCCACCCCACCCCGAGGTGGATTTAGTAATCAACAGTGCTAAAGAATTAGGATGAAGGTGCTAATTACTTGGGTAGAATGGATTCCGGAGTAATTCCAGAAATAACTTTATTTTCTTTCTCTTGTTTTTTCTCTTAATAATTGTTTCTGGGGTTGAGTTATTAGTTAATTAAATGTAATAATTCCAGAGTGATTAAGAGACGGATTCGTTAAAGTAAAGGCGAATTGGACTTTTGGGTGGTCTGAATGGTGGAATTCAGCCAGACGGGATAAGTGGTTTTGGCAAAACTTAAGTGGACATTGTCTGCGGAGGACCCAGCAGGAGGTCCGAATCCGATTTTACTATCTGTTGAAAACTGGGTTCCCGCTGAGTTTCGGGTCCAGAAAAGCATGCATGGTGGTCAAAGGCGATTTGCATATTAAAATTTGGGGGCAGTGCCTAAAGATGGTTTAGCTTCACCTCTCTCTATATAATCTGCCTGCACGCTAGAGATTGCAGATCGGAACGTGGCAGAACGTGGAACAGACGGCTTGTTGGAATTTGCTGGTCTGGTCTGTTGGATGTCTTGCGTCAAGAAGACGGATCCGAACCAAGAGATAGAAATAGAACCTGTACAAATCCAGATGACTTCGTCAACAAAGCTGTGAGAAAGCAGACTGCTATATCATAGGGTGCAGACGAAGATCCACAAATTCCTTAGATCAGCCGAAATTGTTTAGACAGAAATTTTCCTACTCTCTCTCTCTGTCATTTTCGACCACAAACAAGTGAACCTCATTACAACATTTTGTACTCGTGTAAATTCTTTGGTAGTGACATAAAAACGGTGGCCTAAAAAGGGCTCTTTGTACAGGAACCGAAATAGTTCCTTATTTTTTCTTTTTCATGTCTTTGCAGCTACGACAAGAAACTTTTTTTTGCATGAATAGTGAGTTCCTTTCAGCATAATACCCAGCCATTTAATTCATTCTACCTCCAGATCGTTTTGAGGGATCAAAATACTGCTGTTCGGATCAAAAATTCACAACATGGCGGATAGTGGTGGTTCCTTCAGTTCACCAGAGGAGGACCGGGTGGTTTACTTTTCGGCCAGAACCACTGAAGAGACAGGACAGAGCTGCAACAGGCAGGGTTTATTACGTTAGATTAAGCAATGCTTCTGAAGTGAGAATAACCCATCAAAGTAGTTTTCGTTTTCAGAGATCAAGATAAAAATGATAAAAAGCAAAGAGATGCAGACTAATGGTATCTTGTGTTTGGTTATTTCTTATTGGTTAGATACGTGTCATGTGTAATTGAAGTAACTGATAATATTTGTGTGGCAAACATTCTCGACACTAAAGGGTATAAAAGTTTGTGAGATGCAGTAGGATGTTTTGATTGGATATGCGTCACATGTAATGAAATAACAGATAACATTCAAATAAGTGTAAGAAAACATTCTGGATGCTAAAGTGTGAAAAATTTTATGAGACGCTGCAGGATGTTTTGAAAATTTTCTTAGATTTTTCATTAAAGTATATTTGTATATACATTATTTACATTATTCAGGCAATTGTTCTCATCTTTGTTGCCATATTTATAACAATGTTTCAGCCATTGTACACTCCAGCCTTCTTCAGGTGGTTGGAATGTCGAACTTAACCCTTTATTTCACTCACTGGGGTAGACTGATCTAGTTCCACGTGCCATGCTTTTAATGGATGTCCTGTTAATTTCCTTCTGAAAGTTCTCCATTACCTTAACCGGGTATTGAACTCACACTCTTTGGGTCCTAACCAACACCTTTATCCACTGTGCCATGTGTCTTTGAGTGTGTGAATTTCTAGGTATTATAAACCTAATGTCTTTGCAATTTTTTGCTATTATCATTGCATGTTTTTACCAGAGTTCATATTGCAACTTTTGTTGTTATTATTGCTTTTCTCTGGCACTCCTTATTACTTGTTCCCATATTGTATTCATTTCTGTGCTTGGTCGGCTCAGGAGATTTTTGTGGCATACCCAGTTAAGGCTGTGGAGAACTTTCAGAGGGAAATTAACAGTAGATAACTGATAACTGACATCTGTTAAAAACATGGCACGTGGAACTAGAACAGTCTACCCCAGTGAATGAAATAAAGGGTTAAGTTCAACATTCAAACCAACTGAAGAAGGCCAGAGTGTACAACAGCTGAAATGTTGACAAAGATGAGGACAATAGTCCGAATAATGTAAATAATGGACATAATACCTCATCTCAGAAATATAGACAGATATTGAAAGGCTGAAATGTTGTAATTAATATGGCAACAAAGATGAGGACAATAGTCCGAATAATGTAAATAATGTACATAATACCTCATTTCAGAAATATATTTGTATATATATATATATATATATATATATATATATATATATATATATATATTGATTTTTATGTATTCGGAAGAGATAATTTAGAATAATGAATGATGGGTCTGTAGAAAAATGGTGATGTAATGAAGTTTTTAAACATATGTTAATAGTTGGTAATGTTGATATAAATATATTTTCATGATAATGTGTATATATATATATATATATATATATATATATATATATATATATATAGAAAGAGAGAGAGAGAGAGAGAAATGTAGCAAAAATACAGAATCTGAAATAAAACGAGAGCTACTCAGGCTTCACTCCTGACATGAAGGATTGTCAAGCCAGATTCAATTGTAATCTTAACTTGTTGTACTGGAGAACCTATATACAGGTTTTGATGGATAAATTGTTGTCTAAATAACTCAAAAATGAAAATAGCACTGACATATCATTTTAACAGATATATTTATCAAAATTACACAAAATATCTTAAAATACAAAAGAAAATCAATAAAATTGCCATTGGCTTCAACCACATCCTCTAGATAACTTTGGAATCTTCTGAAATTCTTCTGGCTTGTCTCCTTGTTTAAGTTGATAAATGCTGCCAAAATCCTTGCCTTCAGTTCATCTTTGGTGTTGTAAGGAGTTTAGTTGGTCTCTTGATCAACTGTGCCATACGCATAATAATCAAGGGGGTTGCAATCTAGGGGGTTACGTGACCAGATATAAGGAGGTGATGTGGTCACAGAAATTGTCTGACAGCCATGTGTGGGTTCTCCTGCTTGTGTGGCATGGTGCAGAGTCCTGTTGCCAGACATAGTGTCTTCCAACAGCCATCCTCTTGACCCAGGGCAGCAGTACTTCATCAAGGCACTTGATGTATGCCTCTGTGCTGAGTCTGAAGCCCTCACCAACAAATTTGGGAGTTCTTTTCTTATCAGAATAATCAGAGTGAGTTTTCTCAGATGCCGTACCTTCGTAATCACCATTAGACTCATCTAACTCTTTCTTAATCTGCTACATTGTCCTCAGATTGACACCCAAAACTCTGAAATGTTCGTATTGGAGCTTCTGGTGCAAATGCCAAGCATTACAGCATGCCATTTTCAAATTTCTGGCAGAGTGATTTGTATCATAGTGTTCTTTTTCTCACAGATGGTGCCCAACTGACCCAACTGTACTGTGCAGTTGACAAAATCAAAAACAAATAATGTGCATGCATGAAATTAAAAATATAAAATGCTGACAATTTACCCATCGCACCCTGTATATACAAAGATTACATTAACTGTTTAGGATAAAATTTAACAATCAAGTCTTCTGAATAAATGCACGATCAAATCTGCAGAAGAGTTGATGTAATCTCTCTATAACTCAAAGTTGAGACATGATAAGTGAAAATTTTATTTTATTTATTACTATTATTGGTCTATATATTGATATTGAGTACTTATCACAAAGATTCCTTGCTTTAAAAATGTTTTATTCCTGAATTGTGAGGATCAAACACGTTTACATATATATGCAGAGAGAAAGTGAGTGATTAACAAACTGAAATAAATATATACATTTGGTTCTGAAAAATTCTTCCCCAAGTCTGATTTCTGGAAAAGGGATTCTTGGTAAACATATAATAAACATATATATATATATAGAGATAGATAGATAGATAGATAGATAGATAGATAGATAGAAACTGAGATAGATAAATACAAAGATGATAGATAGATAGATAGATAGATAGATAGAAACTGAGATAGATAAATACAAAGATGATAGATAAATAGATAGATAGATAGATATAAATAAGATATATGCAGATTGAGAAAGACAAATGGACAGATACAGATTGAGTTTGAAAGATAGATACAAAGAGTGAGAATTAGATTCACCAATATACTAACAAAATTAACATAGACATTAGTAGAAAGCGAAAGAGATAGATAGATAGATAGATAGATAGATAGATAGATAGATAGATATGAACAGATAGATATATAGATAGATACTGCAATAAATAGATAATGTATACATCTGAGTGGCATATCAATATTGATATACCAGTCAATGGGGAGCAGGGTGGGGGTAGATCAACATGTGACCTGACGGGGGAATAAGCAGAATCTTAAATCAGTGCTGGAAACAAGACCTTGCTTGGTAAGTGATTCAATGTAATCAATAATTTGGCTGATTCAAAAGCCATAGAAGGAAGAGATGAAGATGAGCAGTGGGAGCATATTGCAGATCAATTAATAAAATGAAGCATTGAGACAAAAGTGGTGGGGAGGGGAGATAGGAAACGGACAATAGGGGGGACATAGGAAATTGACATAAGGGGGGGACATAGGAAATGGACAAACGTGGGGTGACATAGAAAATTGACATAAGTGGGGTGACATAGAAAATTGACATTAGTGGGAAGACATAGGAAATGGACAAAAGGGGGGCATAGGAAATGGACATAAGTGGGGCATAGGAAATGGATATAGGGGGACATAGGAAATGGACATAAGAGAGGGACATAGGAAATGGACAAAAGGGAGCGACATAGGAAATGAACATAAGTGGGGTGACATAGGAAATTGACATAAGTGGGGGGACATAGGAAATTGACATAAGTGGGGGGACATAGGAAATGGACAAAAGGCGGGCATAGGAAATTGACATAAGTGGGGGGACATAGGAAATGGACATAAGTGGGGCATAGGAAATGGATATAGGGGGACATAGGAAATGGACAAAAGGGGGAGCATAGGAAATGGACAAAAGGGAGGGACATAGGAAATTGACATGTGGGGTGACATAGGAAATTGACATAAGTGGGGGGACATAGGAAATGGACAAAAGGGGGAGCATAGGAAATGGACAAAAGGGAGCGACATAGGAAATTGACATAAGTGGGGGGCATAGGAAATGGACAAAAGGGGGACATAGAAATGGACATAAGGGAGGCATAGGAAATGGATATAGGGGGGACATAGGAAATAGACAAAAGGGGGAGCATAGGAAATGGACAAAAGGGAGGGACATAGGAAATTGACATAAGTGGGGGGCATAGGAAATGGACAAAAGGAGGAATATAGGAAATGGATAAAAGGAGAAACATAGGAAATGGACAAAAAGGGGGGGCATAGAAATGGACATAAGGGAGGCATAGGAAATGGACATAAGAGGGGAAATAGGAAATGGACAAAAGGTGGGAGGTTAGAAAATGGCCAAAAGGGGGTACTTAGAAAATGGCCAAAAGGTGGTGGACATAGAAAATGGACAAAAGTGGGGGGACATAGGAAATGGACAAAATGACAGTAGACTGAGATTTGGCAGTGGTCAAGTGGTTGGTCAAAATAAATAAGATAAATATTTGTCTGAGGTCTGATACTGCCTATATAAGATAGTTATTGGAGATTGGTTTGCTCAAAAGCTTATAGAGAAACATTCCTAATTAGACCCCGTCGATCTTGATCCTGGGAGAGAAGCCAGGTTTTTGCTACAACTGCCTCTACAAGTGAGAAGGTGATTTACCCAACAACCTGCTCAGAGACCATTTTGGTTAGATCTTGCCAGTGTTAATTATGGGGGTGTAATCCTTTTTTGATGGCAAGAGAAGAAGCCCAAGATACATACTATGAATTGGAGATGTCAAAATTCAAACAAGTACAGAATTTTAAATATTTGAAAAGTGTTTGAGAGGATGGAAAATAGAATGGAATAATATATATTCATGTGGAAGAATTTCATTGGATGATGGCAGAAAGGTCATATTCCTTAATTAAAAAACAAAGCAACCTATTTAACATCTGAAATTGTCCAGCAGAGATTCCCTTATAAAAATGGTAAATAATAAATCTTTATATATGCAAAATAATAAATGTTACATTGCATTTAGTTCACAAATTTTTATAATCTGAGAAATAAACATTGCCGAGGGAGAGAAGGTAGTACAAAATAATAGCAGTGTCAAAGGAATAACCATTCTTTTAACACACAGTATTTTTTTTTTGTTGGGTACAAAGAGTAAACATTGCTAAAAATTCTTACCTGATGACAAACAAGAATAATTAAATTAATGAAAGTCTTCAAAATTTGAAGATTGTCAATAAAATAAATAAATCAACCATTTGCACTTGCATGGAGTATTGCTGCCATATATGGTCTGGAGCCCCTTCTGTTTGCCTCAG
Source organism: Acanthosepion pharaonis (assembly GCA_903632075.3). NCBI lineage: Eukaryota > Metazoa > Mollusca > Cephalopoda > Sepiida > Sepiidae > Acanthosepion > Acanthosepion pharaonis. The sequence goes on along the minus strand of CAHIKZ030000046.1, from coordinate 742,312 downwards.
GGTTCTTGATAAGATCTAGAGACAGATATGCAATGCAATTGGCCCTGATCTGGGTATCTCGTCTGCAGTCGCTCTCTCACAGACGTGATGTCACCTCTCTCTGTCTTTTTTACAAATACTTTCATGGTAATTGCTCCGATGAGCTGCTATCACTGGTTCCTAGACTTCATGAATTCAAGCGTCCTACAAGGCTGGCATCCTGCTCTCACCCTTTCACTGCTGAAACTGTTAAATATAGCCGTCTCTTCTACTCCAGTAGATTCATGTCTCACACCTCTCGCCTGTGGAACTCTGTTCCCCTTTCCTGTTTCCCTGTTAGCTATAATCTCCAACTATTCAAATGTAAAGTCAATTGACATCTCCAGTTGCCTTGATCTATCCACTATCCTTCTCATCCTTTCCTCTATCACTCCTATCTGATCTCACTCCAAATCCTCTATAACTCCTTGCATGCTAGTGGCTTCCTGCCTTGCTTGGGGTGAAATGCTTAAAAAAAAAAAAAAGAAAAAAAGATGTGAAACAACAGAAAATACATCAGTGGCTGAGGAGCACTGGGTTGAAAACTGAGACAAAAAGCCAATTTATTGCAGCTCAGGACTAATGCCTCACAACCAGATCCTATCACTATCACATAATCAAGGATGGAACTAACCCAAAATGCTTTAAAAAAAATAAATAAGTAAAATATAATATGAAATAATTATTGTCAGTTTTATTATATATCCAAGAATTTAATTTCTTTGTTGATCTTTTCCTTTATGATGATGGTGTTGATGACTATATTTACCGTCAATGTGCAGATTCAGGACTACAAGCTTCCAGTTCCATCAAAACCTGCTTCTGTCAACCATTCTCTATCACCGTTTGGCTTTGGAAGAGTTGATTGAAGGTGAAAGAAAATCAGAATAGAAGAAATTACTGATGGCATGAATTTGTTTAAGGTGGACCTCAACTTTCCAGGAAGTGACCAACTTTTATAATTTCATGACCTTCCTCTGCGGAACATGAATGACACATGCAAAATCCAGTTATGGAACTGCAACAGACTGACGCTGACTTGGATATAATTTTGAGTGGTGCCTTCTGTTGCTTGTCCATCTATTGTGATCATCATCCACTTGTTCCACCGTTGGAGTCTTTGGGGTTGGTCACGCTTAGTCTGGGGCCTCATCTTTGACCTTGCCAAAATGGTGGTGATGGGGGGGGCACTACCAGGAATTTAGAACTCCTGATGCCATCGCTCTCAGAGTCATTGGACCATGCTATCTCCTTTACCATGACAAGGATTGACAATCAGAGGTACGCACATAGAAAGATACATGCATAGACATAGATATATAATTTACACCGGATGTCGGAATAAACAGTTTGTCATCAAATGTTACTTTAATAATGATAATAGAAACAAAAAGATAAATAAGAAAAAGATTTCTGTCTTTATTTCTGCGATGAGGTATTGTAATTATTTACATTGTACAGACTGTTGTCCTCATCTTTGTTGCCATATTCCCAATGTTTCAGCTGTTGTACACTCTGGCCTTCTTCAGGTGATTAGAATTTCGAACTGAACCTTTTATTTTGTCCATTGGGTAGATTGTTCTAGTTCCACGTGCCATGCCTCTTCTGGATATCTCAGTCATCCCCCTTTAACTCAACTCTCCAAGTTTTTGTTCACCACTGCAGTAGCCAGGTATGGAACCCACAACTCTTAGTCCTCAAGGATATATAGCCCAGTGGATAAAAGCGTTGGCTGGATCCAGTGACTTGACACAAAGAGTTGTGAGTTCAGTACCCGGCTACTGCAGTGGTGAACTGAAACTTGGAGAGTTGATTTAAATGGAGGTAACTGAGACATCTGGAAGAGACATGGCATGTGGAACTAGAACAATCTATCCAGTGGATGAAATATATATATATATATATATATATATATATATATATATATTATTTCAAACAAACTTACGACTTGAATACATAAACCAAATTCAATATAAAATATCTGATCAAAGAATGATGTTTGACCCTGTAAAAAAGACATCCATATATACTCGATAACAAGGTACTTTGCATATTAAATTGAACATTATTCCAAAACAGACATTCAAGATAAGGGTATCGGAAAAAAATGCAGTGAAATTGTCTTACAGCAAAAATCCTATATGGCAAATTTTCCTACAGCGAAAATTCCTGAGGTGAGTTTTCCTACGGCAAAAATGTTTATGGTGAATGATTGGGATACAAAAAATCCAGCATGAAATTGGTATGAACCCCACCCAAACCCAGTTACAAAGAAAGGACTTGTAACAATTTTATGGGACTTTACAATACACATAGAAGAATCAAAGTGAATTGCCCAGACATCATGATCAAAGTCTAAAAAAAAAAAAAAAATGTGCCTCTTATTGACATGGCAGTTCCTGCAGACTGTAATGTATCTTTGAAGATCTTCAAAAAAACTATCAAAATACAAGGATCTTGAAGTGGAAATCTCAAAAATGGGGCACATGAGGACATCAGTAATTCCAGTTGTAGTTGGAGCACTCGGATTGATTTGAAAATGTTTCAATAGACTCATTGAAGGGATTCCTGATGGCCTAAGCCTTAAAGAAATAGAAAAAATTGTACTCACAGGTAAAGCTCGCACCTTACGTGGGGCTTTATCTATGTAAAATATGTGTCATCTTAGGGCTTTTTTTTCTCAAAAAATGCTCAGTAGAAAATATTAGGATGCCATTTCTGACCTTAGGTCTCTGGTTGGGTCCCCGAAAGAAATGAGTATTACTTTCATAGGTGGTAAACTAATGAAAACTACAGATTTAGACCTTGATATCAACAACAAAATTAAGGAACTGGACCAATGTGGTATATTCAAATACTTAGGAATTAATGAAAGAGATGGAATACAACATTTAATTATAAGGAAAAAGATCTGAAAAGAATACTATGAGAGAGCGTGTTTGATACGAGAAAGCAAACTAAATGGGGGCCAATAAAATGAAGACTATCAACACCTTACCTATACTTGTAGAAACATACAGTTTCAACATTATTAAATGGAAGTTGAATGACATTAAAAGATTGGACACCAAGACCAGAAAAATGCTTACCCCCAATGAGGATACACCACCTGAAATCAGATGTTGATAGGCTGTACATACCAAGAGCTTTAGGGGGCCGAGGTTTGATCTAACTTGAACTCTAAAAACTACAACAATCGGATTGGAAGTGTACTTTACAAAAACCAATGACCCTCATCTACAAATAATAAAACACCAAACCCTCTCCATCAACAAAGAAGCTGCACTCTTTAAGAAATAGCTTAATATACCTGAAATCCTACCAACAAAAAACGAAGCGAATACCATCTACACCAAATGTGTAAAACAGAAAGCAAAACAACTTGGCCAAATGAAATTACAAAAAAAATTGGGAGGACAAAGTGTAGCATGGAAAAGTCCCTAAACAGAACAAAATCTACAAATCAGCCATTCGCCCTTGCATGGAGTATTGCTGCCATATATGGTCTGGAGCCCCTTTTGTTTGCCTCGGGGTTCTTGATAAGCCCCAGAGGTGGATATGCAATATAATTGGCCCTGTTCTGGCATCTTGTCTACAGTTGCTCTCTCACAGATGCGTCATCGCCTCTCTCTGTCTTTTTTACAAATACTTTCATGGTAATTGCTCCGAGGAGCTGCATTCACTGGTTCCCAGACTTCATGAATTCAAGCACCCTACGAGGCTGGCATCCCACTCTCACCCTTTCACTGTCAAAACTACTAAATGTAGCCGTCTATTCTACTCCAATAGCTTCATATCTCGCACCTCTCGCCCGTGGAACTCCCTTCCTTATTCCAGTTTCCCTGAGAGCTATAATCTCCAACTATTCAAATGTAATGTCAATCGACATCTCCAGTTACCTTGCTCTATCCACTATCTTTCTCCTCATCCTTTCCTCTATCACTCCTATCTGATATTGCTCCAAATCTTCTGTAACCCCTTGCGTCCTAGTGGCTTCCTGCCTTGCTTGGGGTGAAACGCTTAAAAAAAGAAAAAAAAAAAGATGTGAACCAACAGAAAATAAATCAGTGGCTGAGGAGCACTGGGTTGAAAACTGAGACAAAAAGCCAATTTATTGCAGCTCAGGACCAATGCCTCACAAACAGATCCTATCACTATCACATAATCAAGGATGGAACTAACCCAAAATGCAGGATCTGTGGAAAATATGATGAAACTGTCAACCATATTATCTCAGGATGTCTGGAACTAGCAAAAATAGATATATCCACAGATATAACAAGATGGCGACATACGTGCACTGGAAAATATTCAAGAAGCACAAAATCAAAACCACTGAGAGATGGTATGAGCACTAACCAGACACAGTTACCTGAAATAATGATGTAACTATCCTCTGGGACATGCCAATTCAGACTGACAGGGAAATAAAAACCAACAGACCTGATATTATCATAAAAGACAAGAAATTCAGGAAGTGTATGCATATTGACATAGCAGTATCATCTGAGAGAAACAACTCCATGAAAATTATTGAGAAATTTTCCAAATACAAGAACCTGGAAATTGAGATTAACAGGATGTAGGGAATGAAGACTGAGACTATATCAATAGTAATCAGAGCTCTGGGTCTTGTGAGAAAAGGAATGGACAATTTTACTAACAGTGTTCCAGGTTAGCCATAAAGGAGGGCTTGGAGAATCTGATACTCACAGGTTGAATAGAGGGAAAGAGAGACAAGGAAAAGCAATGCATGACATACCCAGTGGGCTTAAGCAAGTGGATGGCAGAATGTGGTCTGGTGGAGGTGGCAAAGGAATGAAACTTATTGAGAGTTACAAGAGATAGGGGGAAGTGGAGAGCCATGATCGCCTACATCCTGAAAGGACATGGCATATAAAAAGAAAGAAGTCCCACGTTACATCAACATACAGGTTGTCCAGAAGATTGCCCGACTAGGAACACCTCATATATTAAGAAAAGTGCTATCAATTAAATGACAATACTCCTATCGGCCATAAGGTCCATAGTTTGGACCTGGCTCTACAGGATACAAAGCAGGAAACATAACATTCACAAATGATAATAATAATAATAATAAAATACATCTTTGAAAATAAAAGGACTTCAAGCTGGAAATCTGTCGAATGTGACATGTCAAGACAATGACATTATTTGTTTTGATTGGCATTTTGGGAATTATATAAAAAGAAGCAAAAAAATATATGTATACAAAGCTAATGCATGGGTCTCATGCTTCCCACCCCTAACTGCATCTCAATTTTTATGGGTAGTATTCATATAAAATACAAATTTTATTGCAGCCTAATTATATACAATAATGGATCTTGGGCAATATAGGTGAATGATTCCACTAGAAATTTTTGGAAATAAATACAATGTAGTGTGTTGACTTGGTCTGGTTTTCACACGTCTGCACATTGAGACCACTCTGCCGACTGAGAAAAAACTGGTGTTATATAGCTCTCCCATTCCCAGACCCACGCTGACTATATGCTAATACCTGTCCAATATTGTTCATATGCAAATAGTCAGTGCCACCTACTCTGAGTAGAAGGTCTTCTCTCAACAGCCCATTGTGGAAGGGGACGCAACTTCTGGTTCTTACAGCATCACATGCAACCAACTCAGAGTCTCTTATCGGGTTGACCTGATTCTTTGTTACATGTAGCTAAATACAAATTAGAGACATGTCATAATAGATCATTCATCTTAAATAAATCAACAATGTTTTGGGCAGTAATTTTTAACATCAACTTTAGATTTTTCTTGTTAAAAAGTTGAATAATTCTAACTTGTTCAACATTACAGATAAAAAATAGTGAATTTTATATAGTAATTTTTTTTTTGGAGATTTAGCACACGTAAAACAAATTTGCAGAATTGTATGAAAAAAAAAATACAGAATGATATCAAAATCCACAAAAAGTTTTCATTCATTAATAATCAGTTGTGCTTAGTTTAATTTGTAACGTATATAAATATAGATAGAAAAAAGAAAATGTTGCTAAGTTAGCAAGGGTCACAAAGAATTGCCTGGGGCACCCAATCAGGCTTGAAAGTTGGGGAGAGGGTATGTAAAACAAGTAGAATAATAGTATAGATTCTCAGTCAGAATCAGTCAGTGCAACCAGATTCCTGCTCAAACAGATTGGGATCCAGCATATACTACACTATGATCCCAAGGAGAAAAATATCCATCTTATATTCAAGAAGAGTAATGCTTTAAAAGTTTTTGTGGGAATAAAATAAAAACACATTTTATACTGCATATTCAGCGACTATTTTCTATTTCACTATTTGAGTATGCACAGAATTTTCACACAGGCATAATAAAAATATAGGCATAATAAAAATATAAATTTTTACACAGGCATAATAAAAAATTTTACACAGGCATAATAAAAAATTTTACACAGGCATAATAAAAATATAGGCATAATAAAAATATAAATTTTTACACAGGCATAATAAAAATATAAATTGTACGGATTTGTAATCTATCTGGACACAGAATTGTAAAAAAATAAGTTGGAGGGAGAAAAACCTTTCTCCATATTTTATTAGAAAATTTATAATTTGAACCATGTTTTCTGCTGTTTCGGTTTATGCTAATGAGACTCACCAACCTAGTTGTTTTGAATAACTTAAAGCTCTTTTGTTGCTGTCTGTAGTTCATGCCCACAAGTTTTTGGATATTGTCAGGCAAGGGAAGAAATGATTTTTAAAACGATATCAAACCAGTTGCATTGATGCTTGACACTAAAAATAATTCCAAATTTATTTTAATGGCAACAAAATGCAAATTTGGCCAAAGTGAAGCTTTTGTTGAAAGAGTGTCTTTCCATTTTGTTTAGCCATCGCATCTGTCATTTGTGCTTGGAAAGCCAAAAAGCAAAAAAATTCATTTGACAGGACCTATTATTCAATAGATATTATTGTATCACTTATTAACATTGGCACTTCTATAATCTTCCCCCGTAGGGAGAGATCGCAAAAAAAAAAAAAGACAGAAGGTAAAAGTAACAGGGTTAGAAAAAGGCTGATTGAAGGAAGGAAGGAAGGAAGGGAAAATAAGATTCAAGAAGAAGAATAGCCTGAATGAAAAGAAAGAATGAAAGAAAGAAAGAAAAGAACAGGACATATAGAAGAAAAAGAGAAGCCATTATGATAAATAAAAGAGAAAGAATGAAATAAAAGGAAAGAAAGAAAGAAAGAAAGAAAGAAAGGGAAAGTAAGATACAAGAAAAAGAAGAGTCAGAATGAAAAGAAAGAACGAAAGAAAGAAAAGAACAGGCCATATAGAAGAAAAAGAGTAACCATTATGAAAAAAAAAAGAGAAAGAATGAAATAAAAGGAAAGAAAGAAAGAAAGAAAGGGAAAGTAAGATACAAGAAAAAGAAGAGTCAGAATGAAAAGAAAGAACGAAAGAAAGAAAAGAACAGGCCATATAGAAGAAAAAGAGTAGACATTTTGAAAAAAAAAGAGAAAGAATGAAATAAAAGGAAAGAAAGAAAAAAAGGAAGAAAGGGAAAGTAAGATACAAGAAAAAGAAGAGTCAGAACGAAGAGAAAGAATGAAAGAAAGAATGAAAGAGAGAAAAGAACAGGCTATATAAAAGAAAAAGAGTAACCATTATGAAAGAAAAGAGAAAAAATGAAAGAAAGGGACAAAGAAGAAGTGAAAGAACATTGGTAAAGAAAGAAAGAATGGCAAGACAAGATATAAGAAAAAGAATGAAAAAATATGAATGAAAGAATGGAAGCAAAAGAACAGGCATTTGAAAAGGAATGGAAGGAAAGAAAGAAAGAAAAAAGAAAGAGGATGGAAAGAAAGAAAGATACACACACACACACACACACACACACACACACACACACACACACACAGTCTGTTTGGAAAGTATCCAAATATTTTGAATATCTTAGCATGGCTTTAATACAACTTGGCAACCAATCAGAAGGGACCTTAACATGCATGTACAGACAGATACTCTCCTGTAGGGTTACTCAGTTGACAGTGAGATATGACTGTGTGAGCTGGTTTACTGTGCACCTTTTGCATTGATCCTGGCAACATGCCTCAATGGTGCCTAAGTCCTCTTCAAAGTGTTTCCATGGGACAATCATCTGGTTAATTAAAGCATTGCTTTGTGAATTTAGTGATATAGTAATTGTGAGTTCAATCTCTGGGCTGGGCAGTGCTTTATCAGAAGAAGATTGTTGTAATGGAATGTCCTACACTCCCTATTGCCTATGTGGACTGACTATATCAGTAGATGTATATAGTGAGCACAGGATGTACCTGGGGCTTGCTTTCGAAAATTACAAGCCTGCTAACTGATTCCCTGTCTTTCAGTAGTGTATTCTCTTTTACAATAAACCTCTCTTTCTTTCATCTACGCACATATTGCTGTTCCTTTCACTCGAGTACCACCTTTGTCTGTTTGTAACCTTCTTTAAGGGGTACAACATTAATCACCCACATTTGCTCTGTATTTCAAATGGAAAGAGGAAGTTTATATATATATATATATATATATATATATATATATATATATATATATATATATATATATGTAATGTGTGTTTATGTGTGTGTGTGTAAAATATATAGGTTAGTTAATAAAACAAGGACAAACGAAAGGGTAACAATATAATCAGTACGATAAACAGTTATTAAATATTAATTATTAACGATATGACAGAAATGAAGAATGGAGAAAAAAGTTTTCCTGTGTCCTTCATCAACAGACTGAGAAATAAACAGAGAAAAGGTAATTACTCACCGACAGATGTTTTTGTAGATGGTGTATTTTCTGGTGGAAACCATATTGTTAGCAAAAACCCAATCTCTGTCTGATTCTTTGATGTGCAAAACTTTTTTATGAAAATAAACTTAAATTTAAAATTTTAATTGTTGTAAAAGTGCCAGGCAGATCTATTATTATTAGTGGGGGAAGTGAGATTGTAAACATAGATGAAGACAGTTATAGGTTAGGGAAGTAGAAATGCATCACAGATATTGCAAGTTGCAGCTAAAATTGTCAGACCAACTTGTTAAGTTTAGAAAGATGGACTGTGGTTAGAATATGTGTTGAAAAAAAAATAAGGAAAAAATGGAATATATAATGATAAAATATTATTAAATAAAATGAAAGGAAAGGGAAAGTGAAAGTGAAAGTGAAAGAACAAAAAAAAATGGATAAAAATTTTGGAAATCTATTGTTCACAAAAAAGGGGGTATAGAAAATAAAAATAAAGGAAAAATGGAGATGCATATATAGATGCACATGCATTCATAAGTGCACATAACAGTGTGTAAATATGCATAAGCCACCACACAAACATATTTTTTTTAATTACATATACATATATATATAAATATATATATATATATATATATATGCACACACACATGCGTATAGATAGATGGATAGATAGATACAAGTTTCATTAAAAATGACTGATATGTTACTGGTATTAAGATTTTGATTTAATTATTTTCATTTTTCTTGTTGGTTATAAGCTTGTGTATTTTAATAATTATGTATTTGGGCAGCAATCCCTCATTTATACAAGTTTTATATAAAGAGGGATTCCTGCCCAAATAAAAAAATATATATATATATATATATATATATATATATATATATATATATATATATATATATAGATACACCTAGTGAGCCAGACAAATATATATATATGTGTGTGTAAAAAGGCAGGATGTGTGTGTGTGTGTGTGTGTGTGTGTGTGTGTGTGTGTGCATGTGCGTGTAATGAATGCACTGCCGCAATTTTTGATGGATTTGCACCAAAATTTACATGCACGTGCTCCAAGTTAGCAGGAAGGCCAAGACCAACTTTGCATTTCCCAACTCCCATCGATAGTGGAAATAATCAGTTTTTTCATGCTTCTACGGCAGTTTTCATGTAGTTTGCGGCCATTTTGTACTAGCCAGAGTGAGAGCCTATAGCTGGCTTCCATGAATAGGCAGGAAGATTCTATTGGCTAGCGTGAGAACCAACAGCTGACTGACACGAATGTTAACTAGCATGCTAGCATGCAAAACAAATCGATAGCTGCATTCGTCACAAGTGGGAAAAATTTTAATCTGCATGGCACTTTACTCCAATTGGCTCATTCGCTTGCTTAAACTCAACGTTGATTCTGATTCCGCAGAACTGGGTTGGGTGTGAAAAAAAGTATTTGTTGTTAACATTCTTTTTCATTCGGTTTTTTCCAGTTATGAGTCGTTTTTTAAAGCTGATCGTTTTGTGTTCATTTTGTTTAGTTCTTTTTCGTAACAGATTTAATGTTTATTATAGAGCTTAGAAAAATTTGCAGCATGAGATAGGCAAGAAGTAAGGCATGTAGCAACATCAGCACGGCAAAGGGCACTCCTTTAAAAGGCAAGGAAGGGCAAAAATATTTTAAGTCAAGTGATAGCGATTGGTGTATGAGTTGTACGATTTTTTAATCAAGCACAATGCTGGGCTATGCTGCTAGTATATATATATATATATATATATATATATATATATATATATATATATGTGTGTGGTACTTAATAGAAAATGTTCAATATCAGTGATAGAGTTAACATACTTAGTTGTATTGATGTGAGTTTGTGACACTGGGTTTCACACCCTTACGGTCCTCATTTTGTCTAATAATCATAAGAGCATGAAACCCAGGGTCACAAACTCACATCAATACAACTAAGGATATATATATATATAAATATATCTATTAGATGCTTTGGTACACATCATCTGTGATGTTTCTTGCCGAGGTTCATTAGAGGTTTTGGGTCTTTCAACATCACACCCCCTCTCCGCAGTGACCCAACAGATACTGATTGGCTATCGACTTGTGCACCTTCTGTTAGCTACAGTTTTTTTCATCTTTATAACTACAAACTGCGACTCCCCTTAGCAAATTATAGCCCACTCCCAGTTCACCAGCAATGTGTGTGCTTCCATAAAAAAAGGAAGCAAATGCACACACAATTTCTATCTTGTCAAAAACATGGGGACATGCTTGGCTTGAAGTGGCAAGTAACGATTTTTTTTCCCTCACTGAGACATGTACACATACGAAAACGCACTCAAGAATCCCGTTCCATTTCCGTTCATGTTAATCCTTCGCCTGAAGGAGAAGAAAAAAATAAAAATTCCTCTTTCCTTCTTTCTTGACCCTTCCCCTGTATGAGTCACACACACACACACACACACACACACACACACACACACACACACACACACACACACACACACATACAAAACATAAATAAATAAATAAATAAATAAATAAAATGAATAGATATATATAAAAAAAATATGCTGTAATCTATGCTAGAGATCTTAGCCAGAGATCACCCATAGGTAACAATGGTTTGGTGTACCCTAATTCTGTCCCCTAGTTGAGATTCCATTGTTAGGTCATACCCAAGAACATCCCCCACCTAATAAAAAAAACAAAAAACCCGACAATAAAAAAAAATATCAATCGCTACTTCCTTTCATCTCCTTACTGATGGCCAATCACTTGATCTTTTCTGGTGGCTTCTTCTGCTGTTAATGTTATTGAGCAGATAGCCTTGTTTTTTTCTCAACCTGTTACACCAAATTTTGGCAGCATCTTACAGCATCCTGTCTTGCAAATCCTCTGCAACAGAGCTCGCCAACCACGTGTTTTACATTCCTCTACAATCTGTAAATATTTTCCAAGCTTCCTTTCATGGGCTTCGTCCATATTCTCTTCTCAAGGGACTCTTAATTCTAATGATGTGCACGTTCTTTTCAGAATAAATAAGCATGTCTGGACGAAGCTTAGTTTGTATTATTGCCACTGGAAATTTAAGTTGCTTGACTATGTCTACTCTTGATTGCCAGTCCGGGGCAGAGCTGAGGAGGGGGATGTTTTCTTCTTCTGCAATGTCTTTATCTTTTCCCCGGCTTTGACAAAATTCGTCATCTTTTTATTCGGTTCATATCTGTTTTGTTTTAGACTCCTTGAGACTATTATTGCAAGGACTCCTAAAATTTTATCAAGTCTGTGGAGTGGGGGCCGTGGTGGTTACGGTTTGTTGTGGGAATGGCGGTTGCCACTTGTTGTTGATAGAAGTCAGACGTAGAAGAAACGCAAGGTTCAGATACTCCTGCCCGCCGAGCCCAACTACATAAAAAGGTTGGACTTTGATTAAGTCCAAAGAAGAAGGAAAAGAAAGCAAACAAAACAAGACCGATAATATATGTATATACAAATATATATTGATAACAAGTTACAATACATGGAAACAGTACAAAGGACGAAGTGTGTGTGAATATTCTGTATGTGCGTGCGTGTGTGAATATTCCGTGTGTGCGTGCGTGTGTGTGTATTGTGCTTTAGCGTGTTTCCACGCTATTCCTTGTTAGCGACTACATTTCGAGGTTGATAGTTGAAATCCTCTAGGAATAAGAGAAATTTACCTCGAGGTGTCAGTGCACAGGCCTGAAAGGAAAAAAGAGATCGAGGCGAAGGGTCATTGGCTATTTATAGCCAGGAAAGAGAGACCCCTGGTGAAAGGGTTACAAACTGAAGGAGGAGTTAACTCCGACAAGTCACCTTCAGTACTGCCCCTCGCTAAGCAATTTGGGGCAACCGCTCAATACATGTTGGATGGATCCTCTCTTCTGGCACAATGGGCATAGTAGAAACTCATTCTTTCCCTACATGTAGAGGTTTGCCAGGCTGGGCAATGTATCATACACTGCCTGCACAAGGAACCTTGTATTACTGGGATTAGTATATCAGAGGTCTATTCAGGAAATCTTCCTTTTTTCCAGGTTTCCCTATCATCCAGGCCCCTTGTTGACCTAAGGCCACCATTTTACTGGATCTAATTTCCTCCACACCTGCTCTCACTTCATATTGAAGACAGTACTTCTGTTCTTTCCTTTTTTCCCTCCCTCGTGCATTGGAAGAGTAACCAAAGCCTGATCTGTCCACTGATACCGTTCTTACTAGCGCTTTCTGTCTCAACCTTTGTTCTGCTGTACTGAGCGTGTGCACTGCCTTCCACTTTCTCCCAGTTCGTACCATTATTCCTGCTTCTGCAACTTTAGGATCTTTTCAATCCCTATATAGGATCACCTCCTTTGTCTTTGCCCCTTTAAACTCTTCAATTAATCCTGTGAAGGGAAGTTGCAATGTGCTGGAAACTCCATACAGAGCTGCACTGCTTAGACTCCTCGGTAAGCTGAGCCATATTCTCAAATATCTGCTCACTTTTTTCTCTATCTTCTCAACTGTAATCAATACCACTTCATATACCATCAATGCCCACAGAATCTTTGGCAGAATGGTATGTTGGTATGTCCATGATTTAAAATGGCCTGGCAGCCCTGACCTGTCCACTTTACTCAACATTGCTTCGAGGTCTGCAAAACATTTCAGGGTAGTATCAGTGTCTTTTAAATTAGCATATCTTTCCCAGACACTTCATTGGTTTTTCTTTAAGTGACGGGATCATAGTTCCTGCAACAATTTTGAAATGGAACTTTTCTATTACAGTCCCTCTTTTCAGTACTAATGACCTTGATTTTGTTGGTTTAAACTTTATTCGTGCCCAGGTCATTACTTTTTCTAACCTTAGCAATATCCACCGACATCCAGGGACCGTGGAAGTTGTAACTGTCATGTCATCCATATATGCACGAATTTGGGGGGGGTTATCGTATGCTTTTTTTCATCACTGGACCTCGACACTCAACTTCTGCTGATTTTACTAACATGTTCAGTGTCATGGTAAATAATATCACTGAGATAGTACATCCAGTTATAATTCCCCTTTCTAGCCAATGCCAATCGGAAGATATCAAATCAGTGGTTGTTTTTATATTAAATATATATACAGTGCTGTTCGATAAAAGTGACTAACCTGAGTTTTTACTAAATGTTCTCTTCTCCGATGAAACAAAAGTTGAGCTAAATTTAAAGGATAAGCGATCTAAAATCCGAAGAAGCTTTGAAAGCTCTTTGAATTTAGCAGTAAATACTGTCAAGCATCCGTTCAATATAATGTTCTGGGGATGCTTTTCTTTTCATGGAACTGGTTTCTTAAAACCTATTGAAAAGACCCTCAGGAGCGAGCAATACAAGAGAATTTTAGAGTCTTCTCTGCTCCCTTCTGCTGAAAGGATGCAAATCGACCCCACCAAGCTTATTATTTTGCAGGGTAATGCTCCCTGTTACAAATCAAAATTGATGAAGTAATACTTTGATGAGAAGCAGGTGAGTGTTATGACATGGCCGCCCCAATCTCCTGACCTCAACCCCATAGAAAACTTATGGAGCATGATAAAGTACAGGCTCTCGAGAAAGCAGTTGAGCAACAAAGAGGATTTGATTGTGAATTTCATATTTGAATGGAATTCAATGCTTGGAGATGAGATTTGCTAGAACCTAATCAAGTCAATGCCAAAAAGGATTGAAAAGGTTATTCAAAATAAAGGAGGACCCATAGATTATTAAATATTTCAAACTATATTACCTATTATAAATAAATTATACCTCTATTATTCTTTATTTAAAGCTGTTTGGTTATGTTTCTATTGATTACTAGTTGCAGGAAATAAGTGAGTCACTTTTTTGCACAGAGTTTTTCCCTAAATCTCATTTATATCCAAAATTATAATTATCAACAGAATACCTTAGGGTGAGTAAACTTTTTTACTAGGTGGTCAGGAAGGGGTCTTCATATTAGTAAGATTTAAAATTAGTTTGACCCCAAAAAACAATAGATGAAAAAAATTTTAAGTAAAAAAAAATCAGGTGAGTCACTTTTAGCAAACAGCACTGTATATATATATATATATATATATATATATATATATATATATATATATATAAATTTGGTTGGCTTGATGTGAGTTTGTGACCCTGGGTTTCACATTTTAACGATCGTCAGACAAACTTTTGTCTGACAATTGCAAAAGCATGAAACCCAGGATCACAAACTCACATCTATCCAACCAAATATGTTAGCTCTGTCTCTGATATTGAGCACTTTCTAATAAGTACCACGCATATAATATATAAATAATAATATATATAATATATTGCATATATATATTTATATACACAAACTTTTCATATATATATATATATATAATTTACATATAAGAGAAATTCAGAAATAAATAGAATTCAAAAAATTAATAAAATTCCAAAAATAATTTACATATAAACAAAATTCAAAAATATTTTTTTTTTGTTTATGTAATTTATTTATATATGCTCTGTTATAAAAAAAATATATTGAGCTTTTTTTGTGGATCAGCATTAATGTTTTATATTATTAGGATTCACTTGGATTATATAAAATGTATTATCACGCACACATACACATATATACTATTAAATATACTTTTTGTTCCTTGCCATTTAGTATATCTGAGTTTGATGTCACATGCATGAAACCCAGAATTGTGTGTAAAGTGGTGCAGAATAAAATGTATATTCATTATTGGTATAAATTTTAGTAGTCTCATTATCACCAACACACACTATGCACTACTTTATATATATATATATATATATATATATATATATATATATATATATATATATATATAAAATTATATACAATCCCAGCAAATAAGTTCTTCTTGTGAGGTGAAATAGCTATAACCAAATGAGGTAATTTTGAATTTTGATTTTATGTAATTTATTTATATATGCTCTGTTATAATAAATACATTGAGCTCTCTTTGTGGATCAACTTTAATGTTTTATATTATTAGGATTCGCTGTGATTATATACCCACAGATGTTTTTATATATATATATATATATATATATATATATATATATATATATATATATATGAAGGTCGATCAAAAGTAGCAGGACTAGTGCTATAAAAATAAAACTACAAAACCTACCAATTCAGCTTTTAATCTCTTTCAAGATAGACCCCTTCTGAAGTTACACACTTTATCCAGTATTGTTTCCATTGATGGAAGTATTTATGGAATTCCTTTTTTGGGATAGTGAAGAGCTGCCTTGTCGCATTCTCTTGGATTCAATATTTTGAAATCTTGTTTCTTTCAAGTGGGATTTGATTTTTGGAAAGAGAAAACCACAAATGGATGAAATCTGGGGAATATGGTGATTATCAGATGTTGGGAATGTTGTGCTTGTACTGCACAAGCCATGGCCACTGATGAAATCTCTGTGGCATGGTGAGACAACCACACTACACCTTTTCCTTCCAAGCAGTGCTATAAACAATAGAAGCAGGTGAGAATATTATAATTTAGTATGCATGCATGACAGAGTTCAAGGTCACTTTGTGCCAAGTGACTTCACTCTGCATATTTTAGTTTCATGATCATAGCAACAGTACCAATAGATTTTAATCAGGCCTCATATGTGGATATGTATTTATATACAGTGAGGGGGGACCAAATATTTGTACACAAACAAACTTTTAATTTATTGTATTTACAACTAATGTACAGTGTAACCCGGATATAAGAGAGTTGTCGGGACTGGAGAAAAGTCTCTTATATCCGGGTTTCTCTTATATCTGGGTTTGGTCTATTTTATATGCATTAACACAGGCTCTAATTTGAGACCAGAGAAAATCTCTCTTATATCCGGGTTTCTCTTATATCTGGGTCTCTTATATCCGGGTTACACTGTATAAAGATACTTTTCATATAATTAACTGTACACATAAATAATAATTAAATATGCATAGAAACAGAAAAAAATTGATTTAATAGAAATAAATCCCATTTATCCATTTTAATGGGTGAAAAAAGTATTCGTACAATACAAAATGAATAGATAATCTTCATTTAATACTTTTAGAATAGCCATTCACTTCTCCAGCAACTAATATATATATATATATATATATATATATATATATATATATATATATATATATATATATATATATATATATATATATATATATATATATATATATATATATATATATGAAAACACGGTGGAGTAATGGATAGCGGCTTGGATTGAGGAATCATGAGCCAAGTTCAAATTCCAGTCGAATCCATTACATTCACTTACATGCTAATACCCTTGGGAAAGGTATGAATCCTCTTCCTCTCCCTCCAGCTATGGGTAAAATAGCAGGACAGACTGGGTTCTATAGCCTTGGATGGCAACTGGTCTAGGAGAAGGACAACTCTGAATTCAAAACCTGCGGAGGGTCATTTGGGAACCTTGTGGCACTCAGTGCACCAGGTCTCTGTATTCGGCCCTTCAAAAAGTGTGGATGGTCCTGCACGAGGCCTTCACCACTATAATCAAATCTCATGTGCTGTTGTCGGGCTGTCGGTTTCCTGGAAACTGATCTGCTTGACCCTCATACGTTGAATCTCGACGGGAGAGTCAACTATATATATATATATATATATATATATAAAGAAATAATCATACATAGAATCAATCAGCAATATTAATGTGATTAATGGCGAAATCACTTGGCTAGTAGAACATAATGTATGCATTAAAATACTGTTAATCCATTGAATGATGTAATCCTTATTTATAAAATTGTTGTCAGATGTTTCTAGTGTATATTTTTTTTAAGTTAAGCAAGTACTTTCGAAGATCCATGTCTTCATCATCAGGTTGTAATACACACACACACATATATATATACATACATATTGGCGGGGAACAAATATTCGTACACATACAAAGTTTTAATTTATTGTATTTACAACTAATGTATAAACCTACTTTTCATATAATTAACTGTACACGGATGCGTAATAACTAAATATGAATAGGAAACTGAAAAAAATGGTTTAATAGAAATAAGTAAATTTTATACAACAGCCAAAATATTGTGACTATGGCATTAAGGTTCATGACAACAATTTGGAAGCAAATTTAATCATTTTGGTTGAAAATCTTGAACTTTGTCCCCAATTAATGATTTGCCAAATTTTAGTTGGTATTTTGTTCCATTCTTCTTCGCATATGGTCTTCAGATCCAGAATGTTTGTTGGAGCTCTCAATTGGATTTGAATTTTCAAATAACACCACAGATTCTCAATTGGGTTTAAATCTGGGGACTGACTTGGCCATTTCAGGATATTTACATTATTTTCAGCAAAACATTTCTTAGATTTTGCAGTGTGCTCAGAATGATTATCTTGTTGGAAGCCCACAAACCTTATACCCACCCGCACCCCAGCTCTTTTTTTCTTTTTTCGTAAAGATATATATATATATATATATATATATATATACGACAGTTTTTATATACACAAAACCCTTTCAGAAAAAAATAAAAAAATAAAATTAAAAAATAAATAAATCTCCATAGACGCTTAACCAGACTAGACGATGTCATATTCTGCTTTAAATTTAGACACCCCAACCTTACCCTGACTTGACATCTGTGAGTGCAACTGAGATATTGATACAAATTATTAACACCCTACGCCCCTTTTCTTTAAACAATTGCTCTAGCCGTTACCATAGAAATTTTGATTTCAATAATGAATATACTTATAAAACGCGTAAACTTCAGAAATAAGTTATTCAAAAAAAAAATCTTGCTTGAAGATGGAACGGAGCTTAGTACTTTAAATTCAAATAATTATATTGAAGTTTTGGGCTTTTGTTTTGAAACATGAGAACTCTTATGTAGCGTGTTGGAATCATATTTTTAAATAAATAATTATATATATATATATATATATATTCCTTTATTATAATTTTATCATATAGACAAAACCATTGTACTCACTACAAAGATGGAACTTGGTTTTAAGGCATTTCAACTTCACTTTGAAGAATTGAAAATGGTTATATATATATATATATATATATATATATATATATATATATATATAAAACCATTTTCGTTTCTCACCCATTGAAGTGCAATTGAAATGCACTGAAATGAAGTTGCATCTTTGCAGTGAGTAAAAATGGTTTTGTCTATATGATAAAATTATAATAAATAAATAATTATCGCTCTACTATCGGTATCGAGCCCTCTTTTGGATTAATGCTGTGAACGTTGGAATTTATATATTACTTTCATTCTCATCACATCATATATATATATATATATATATATATATATATATATATATATATATATATATGGGTATAATAAAAAACATACATATACACATATACTTGCATGTACATATATATTTCTTTTAAGGTGTTATAAAAAAACAGAGCTATTAGGTATATATTAGTGAATATACATAATATCTAACATCGATATCACAACTTGGAGTTTGCATGAAACTCCAAGGTGTGCTATCAATGTTGAATATTTTGTATATTCCTAATATATATATATATATATATATATATATATATATATATATATATATATATATATATATTTTACCCAGAAAATTTAATTCTGCAAAGTTCTTCTATAAATTGAGCCCTCTCAGTCATTGGCATGTTTATTAATAAGTATATAAAAATCTGCATTCCTCTCTACTCGTCACATGCTGATAGCTCAGGGGTAAAATCTCCAACTGATGCCAAATCAGTCGGGTTTTGATCCTGGCTTGAGGCAGTCAGATGTCTAGCCACACTGATGAGCTGCGATACCGTGAAACTGTCTATCTGTGGATATGTATGTATATATCTTACTTATTATAAAACGCAGATTGTGTGTGTGTGTGTGTGTGTGTGTGTGTGTGTCTGTGCGTTTATATATTGAATCGGATCTCCTATATTTTTCAACCGATTTCAACAAAACTTCACAGGACTACGTAAAATTACCTTGCAGTGGTTCTAACAGCGCCAAAAATTGGAAAAACACAATAGTTTTTGCACAAAAACAATTTGAAAGCACGATTAAGAGGCATCACGAGAATGAAAGGGGGACAACTCATATCGAGTTATACTTATTATAAAACCCAGGTTGTGTGTGTGTGTGTGTGTGTGTGTGTGTGTGTGTGTGTGTGTGTGTGTGTTCATTTATATACGGGATCGAATTTCCTACATTTTTCAACCGATTTCAACAAAACTTCACTTTTTTTTTGGAAGATAGTGTTTCTTATTGTCTTGCACACTTTTTTCTTTATTTTTAAATACAGAATGCTTTAAAAATTCCATTTACAAGACAATTGTTTATAATAAAATTCTATTCAATCAGTAGATCCATAACGATTGAAAACAATGTTTTTGTTTGAGTTTGGGTTTGACCAATTCATAAAAAAAAAAAAAATAATTAAGACATGCGTGTACGTCAACCTTAAACAATAATCTTTGTCAGTTTTATTTTTCAGTCTATATGGTTGATACTTGATCTATCCCTTACTGTTACATCCCCGGGCAACGCCGGGCTCTACTGCTAGTATGTATACATAAATAAAAAGAAAGAACAGTAAGATATATAATCTGGTGTTCTTATTGATATTTTTTATTTTTATTTTTAAAAAACAGTGCTCAATGTAAATTTACAGAGCATAAATATTATATTAGGTTGGTGCAAAAATAATGTCGTTTTTTGACGTTCAACTTAAAGTCAAAAAAAGACATTATTTTTGCACCAACCTAATAAATTAACTGATTTAAAATATAAAATCGTAGTTAAATAAAACATATTCTAACCCTTTAAACAACTTTAGAAAGAATCTTTAAGTATATACAAGTAAGAAAAAAATGCCGAAAAAATTTTTGCCGTTAATAATAATAAAAAACCCCAGATGACATGCATTTAATTTAATGTCAGAATTTGTTGAAAAATACACCCCTACCCTCCCTAAACTTAACCTCTTTTTCGAACGTAACTCATAATTGATACAACAATAGTCAATAAAAATGAACACGCTACTGCCCCTGTCTGAATGATTGAATTTCTCTGTATCCTTGGAAACAGTAAATTATGAATTCATATGTGCATTTAAAACTCAGTAAATTTAAAAATAAGTTATTCCAATATTTGCTTGAAGATGAAATGGAACTAATGCTTTTAATTTAATTATATAATTAGATTGAAAGTTTTTAGCTTCCATTTTTGAAACATGGTTATTAGTGTGTAGCGAAAAAAACATATTTTAAATCAGTTAATTTATAATGAGTGTATATATATATATATATATATATATATATACACTCATATATATATATATATGGTGATTGCGACATCTTACTTAGATGTGAGCCATCTTCTTACCTTTTACATCACACTTGTCATGGCTTCTGTCACGTTTTGGCATCCATGGCCCGTAAGATGACTCTTGAGTTCAGCATTCAATTTCATAGATATAAGTCATATATGACAGATAATCTCTGTATCCTTGATTGAGTTGATTGGACCTGGATGGCCTACAATCCTCCTGCTTACCGCCATGTGCCTTCTCGTCCAGATGGTAATCTGTAAATCTTGCTGCAATCAATGCAGGTATTGTAGGGAGGATGATGAGGTCGGTTTGCATAGTTGTCTTGCTTCTGGTTGTTATGATAACCTTTTTACATAACCTGCCCTCGACAACAGCATGCACTTGAACATATCACATTTCCAAGTTTGCATGTTAGCTTGCAAATCAGAGTGATTGCTTCTTCCGAGATCACCATTGAATTGTGCATGCCTGAGACATTCATCCTCAAAGGCGTTGCATCCATCCCTTATAAACTGCTTCCACTCTGTACGATTTAAAGTCTGTTCTTCACAATCCTGCACACCCATGTTCTATGCATTCAGATTATCCTTGAAATTATCTTTAAACGTCTTCCTTGATTCATGTTGTCGTGTTCCTCGGCTTTCTAGTCTTTGGTTCACCATAGAAAAATTGTTTGGAATCCTGTCATCTTCCATTCTCACAATGTGTCCTGCACATCATATCTGGTTGAGGATAATTATTGCTTCAATACTGTTGCATTCAAATCTTTGGAGGACAATGGTATCTGGAATCAAAGACTGCCATTTGATATTAAATATGTGTCTCAGACATTTTTGGTGGAATCGCTCAAACCATTTTATATGCCTCCGGTATTTTGTCCATGTTTCCGAAGAGTATTTGTTTGTTTAACAGTATATCAACATCTTATTAGTCATTTGAATACCAAAATTTAATTTTCTTGGGAACTTGACTAGTTTTTTTAAAAAATCTATGGCTGATACTTTTCTTATTATGAAAATGTGCATTTATACGTTCAGTTTTTTATCCCAGTGTGGGGGTTCATTTTTTGCCTATTGCTGGGACCCTAACAAGTGCTACCACTCCAGGTCAGGATGGATCTAGGAACAACAGCAAGTAAGAGGTGGTTCCACACTCCTCAAAACCTAATCAGAGGCCTTGCTACTGCATGTAGTTTATTATCATACTCAGGATGCCTCAGAAGAGTATAGCAAGATGTTAACACAGGGTGTATACACACTTATTTTAGTCTGGATAGTAATGCCTCTATCTGACCAAATTCTACATTCAATTTAACAAATACAACACTTGCCTTCTGAATGGCTGAAAAAATCTCAGCATCCAGGTCATCGTCTTTTGATGTAGTCCTTCCAAGGTATGGGAAAGTGTCAACAACATCCAGCCTGGTATTTTGATGTAGTCCTTCCAAGGTATGGTAAAGTGTCAAAAACCTACAACCTGGTATTTTTCACAAATATTGTTGGTTCTTTGCAGGGTGTTATGTAGGAATAAAGTGTCGCTGCCGACACTTGAGTTTGAACATAGATTGCCAGTGAGCAAACACAGGCGATCCCATTATTGAATTAAATAGATCATGTGACCATGGAGGAAATGCATATATGGAAGGTAGTATGATGTCTAATTGATCGCTATTTCTCCTCTATCCTCTATTACTATATGGATCTCCATTTCTATTCTGTCCTCTATTACTATACGGATCACCATTTCTACACTATCCTCTATTACTATACGGATCACCATTTCTAATCTATCCTCTATTACTATTCGGACCACCATTTCTATTCTATCCTCTATTACTATACAGATCGCCATTTCTATTCTATCCTCTATTACTATAAGTATCACTCTTTCTATTTTACCCTCTATTACTATACGGATCACCATTTCTATTCTATCCTCTATACTATATGGATCGCCATTTCTATTCTATTCTCTATTACTATACTGATTGTCATTTCTAGTCTATCCTCTATTACTATTTGCATCTCCATTTCTAATCTATCCCTTATTACTATATGGACCGCTATTCTCTACGCTATTCACTATACTATTTCTCTATTCATATCACTATACAGCGGTTACTTTTCAAGTGACTATTATCAAGCAAGTACTATAAGTGCAAGTGATATTTGAAGATGTCTGACATCCAGCATTGTTCAATGGTGTACTATAGTTGTATCTGCAATTATAAAGTCTCTACTACAATGAGCATTACGAAAGTGACAACAATTATTTGTTGGTATCACAAAAGTGGCAATGAGAGTTTGTTGACATCACAAAACAAGGCACACCAGATGGAGAGGTGAATAACAATTTTGTCTGCTTCAGACTAATCGTCAGTCCAAAGGCAATAGAGAAGTGATACATTATGAGTTATCTTCCTTCGAGTGTGCTATGAAGTCTGCATCATTAGCATGCAGCAAATCTGTGATAAGATCCAGAATGATGATCATATTTCCTCATTCTAAAAACAACCTTTCTACCAGTGATGATTGATGATCAGGATATTTCATTATCCTGGAAATAAAGATAAAAATGTCACCATTTTGAAACAACATTGCCACCAATGATGATATATGATGATGATATTTCATCATTCTAAAATCTGAAAATTCATCATTATAAAAACAACCCTTCCACTACTAGCAAAGTAAGTAAAGAACAGTAGAGTAGCAGTAATAAAAAGGAACAATATAGACGTATCTTCTTCACTCTGTGAAAATCCACAGTTAACGGTTTCAAATGCTACACGTAACCATGAAAATCTCAGAATAAGCAAAAATAAATAAGTACAAACTTTTAAAGAAACAAAAGAGGCAATAATACTGAGAACATTTTAAGGCACACAAAACCAATATTTGTAATTAACATCATGAAAAGAAAAATACACATTCTTGTCATTAATGTCAACACGTGTCTCAAAGTCTTATTGTGTATGTTATTGTTATATGTTTTATTCATTTCCTTTTCAGTTAAACAAATAGAGAAAAGGAATTCTCTATCAACTACAAATACAAATAACAATGGGGTGACTTATATTTACAATCTCAACATTTGACTCCATTACATCTTGAATCAGTTCTTGGATTTGGTGTTGAACCTTCTGAGACTGAACACTCTGAGGTTTTAAATCTCAAGGAGACTCCTGCCTCACTTGATAGCATGTGATAAGAGCACAGTCAAGTAGACAGAGGAAAGTGTTGATGTAAGAATGTAATCTTGTTTTACCCAATTATCCACTGCAATCTCATCTTAAAGTGATGCATTGAATGTAAGACAGACCTCCATATCAGCATGTAGCTTTTTCTCTAAGTTGACAAAAGTGTGATGGGAGGTCAATCTTGAAAAGAATCATCCATAAGGCATCATGAGTTACATTGTCAAAAGCCTTGATCAAATCCAAAGAAACTTGGCACAATGATATTTGGTATTCAATGCAGTTCTCTCATGCAGCTGTCTTACTGAGAAAATCATATCCACAATATCCCTGTCAACTCTAAAACCATATATATATATATATATATATATATATATATATATATACTAACCTCCAAAACCTTCCTAACATTTAAAAAAAAAAACTCTGTAGAAAGGAAATAACTTTTTTTAGGCAAATTTTGATTAAATATATAATTGCCATATTTTCCAGCTTACAAGACACTGCAGCTTGGAAGTTGCACCCTAATATTGGAAAGAAATTTCTAAGAATAACAAAGTCATACTCTTGCAACAAATTCACCATGCGTCCCTTACATATCAGCACCATGTATCGCTTACATTAATCACTTGTCCGATTTTGTTTGTATGGCAATGATGTACTAGTTAAGAGCAGAACAGCTCCTAAACAGAGCATGTTTAAGCTTCTGGCTTAGCTCCAGGAATGTTTAGAGTTTTGGAAGTACTTGTAACAGCGAAGTACTGAGGTTAGATAATATAAAAGGCTGAATTAGACAAATAGCTAACATTAGAGTGCAATTACTCAACATATAAATCCACGTCCATATCAGTCAAGCCAATTAGGTTACCATCCAGGCTTACTTGAGCCTGGGCATTGCTTTACATTCATCTTGTAAGATGCACACGTATTTTTTAGAAAAAAGTGCATTTTGTGAGTTGTAAAATATGGTACATTCATTATATATTTTTACTCTGTAGCAAAATAATAAGAAAACTGTTAAATATGAGATTTTTCAAAATATCCACCCTTCGCCTTGAAAAATGGTAAGCATACTTTTGGCATTCTTTTGACCAATAAATACACATATTCACTTGTAATGTTTTACCATTCCTCTTTTAATAATCTCCACAAGGTTTTTACACTACTTGGTTGTCGCTTTTTGACTCTGTGGTCCAATTTCTCTCAGACTTATTCGATGGGGTTGCAATCAGCTAATTGTGGTGTCCATTCTATGACAGACAACTTATTTTCTTAAGTTTTCTTCTGCAAATAGTTTATACATAGCTTAGAGATAATATTTGGTGTTGTTATCTTGCATAAGCACAAATCTATGCATGATCAGACATGTGCCAGTTGGAATGACATGGAGCTGTAGGACAGAGTGATATCCATGTTGATTCAATATTCCTGGCATCCGATAAATATCACCAAAATGTATTGCCTGCAAAACAATCCCCAAAATGTATTGCCTGCAAAACATTTCCCCCACCATGCTTTACAGTTGGCATAATATGACCAGTGATCATTTGTTCTTTGCCTCATATACACTCATCTCTGAGATCCAAAGATTTCAAACTTGGATTTATCAGTCCAGAGAACTTGTTTCCATGTTGATATTTCACATTCCTTGTTGATCAACAGTTCAATTTTGATGTTTTTTTGCCCATATGAGTCACTTACATTTATTTGCTGCTCTAGGCTGTGGTTTCCTTGTAAGCACAACAGCCACTAAGACCTGCTGTTGTGAGTCTTCTCATAACTGTTCATGTAGACATAGCTCCACTGGCTTCACTTATGCATCAATCTGAGAGACTGTCAGATTCCTGTTTCAAAGACTGGTGATTCTGATGAACTTGTGATTTGGAAGTGGATTTTAGCCAACCTGACTGCTGTCTGTCACTATTTTTGCCTATTTCTACATTTTTTACAATAGCAGAGTGAACTGAAATGTATAAAACTTTAACTTTTTTGGCTACATCTCAGAGATTATAGCCTTCACAATTCAATGTGATGATTGTCCACCTCTTCTCAGTTGATAAATTACACTTCTTGCCCATATTAACCCAAGAATACTAACCATCAATTAAAGTTATCCCACTACTAACCATGGATATATCATACCCGATTTTGAAAATATCAAAAAAATATTAAATATAAATCTTTATTCGAAATATTTTACATGCAGGCACTTCAAACTTTGTACTTTGAGTTAACATTAATAGGAACTGAAAAACATTATTTAGGTAAGAAAATCAGGTACTGAAAATTCTAATTAAAAATAGGAAAATTTGCTCTGGGTACTATATACCCATGGTTAGTGTTCTAAGGTTAATTGTCATTCATATAAAATAGAAATTTTATTGTAACCTAATTTTGTACAATAATGGATACTATGTAATATCGGTGAACAATTCAACGAGAAAAATTTTAAATCTATTATTCCGCCACCCCATTCTACTACATCTAAATTTTCTTGAGGTACTATTCGTACAAAATCCAAATTTTATTGTAACTTAATTTTTTACAATAATAGATCATTTGCAATGTAGGTGAACAATTCAACTAGAAAATTTGAAAATAAATCCAATGTTACTAAATACAAATTAGAGACAAGTCATAATAAATCATTTCATCTTAAATAAATCAACAACGTTTTGTATGATCATGGCTCTCAACAACTTCCTTTCTTTTACTACTCAAAGTAACTCTTAATTTTAACCTTTTACCTTCTTGTCAACTATTATTTCTGGTATTTTAACCCTAGAACATTAACCATCAATTAAAGTTATCCCACTACTAACCATGGGTATATCATACCCGATTTTGTAATTAAAAATAGGAAAATTTGCGCTGGGTACTATATACCCATGGTTAGTGTTCTAGGGTTAAGATTGCATCTGTAAAATTGAAATTAGTATTAATATTCTGTCTATATTTCTGAGATGAGGTATTATGTACAGTATTTACATTAGTCAGACCATTGTCCTCATCTTTGTCGCCATATCTGTCACAACGTTTTGGCCGTTGTATACAATATGGGAACCAGTAATAAGGAGTGCCAGAGAAAAGCAATGATAACAAAGTTGCAATATGAACTCTGGTAAAGACATGCAATGATAACAGCAAAAATTGCAATATGAGCACTGGTAAAAATGATGCTGAAAACATTAGCTTTATAATACTCAGAAGTTCATAACCAGAAGGACACATGGCACAGTGGATAAAGGCGTTGGTTAGATCCAGTGACAGACCCAAAGAAGGTGAGTTCAATTCCTGGTTAAGGCAGTGGAGAACTTTCAGAGGGAAATTAACAGGAGATAACTGATAACTGACATCCATCAAACATGGCACGTGGAACTAGAACAGTCTACCACAGTGATCGAAATGAAGGGTTCAGTTCGAAATTCCAACCGCCTGAAGAAGGCCGGAGCGTACAACGGCTGAAACGTTGTGACAAATATGGCGACAAAGATGAGAACAATAGTCCAACTAATGTAAATACTGTAGTATTAATATTTTTAATAATTGAACCTCAAACATATGATACCAATTATGAAACATTTATTTACTGGTGTTCCTCATTTGACAATGCATAAGGAGTGCCATAGTGACTGGATAATGGATAGCGGCTTGGATTGAGGAATCGCAGAGCCGAGTTCGAATTCCAGTTGAATCCATTACATTTACTTACATGCTAATACCCTTATGAATCCTCTTCCTCTCCCTCCAGCTATGGGTGAAATAGCAGGACAGACTGGGTTCTATAGCCTTGGATGGCAACTGGTCTAGGAGAAGGACAACTCTAAAATGAGTCAGCTGCCTCACACTTAGAGTTCCAGGTAAACAAGATACTGCAATAAAAAAAAATGCTATTTCATATTGAATGTACCCAAATCTTGTGCAATGTGTTATTTCGTGTGATTTGACCCAAAAACTATATTTATAAAATTAAATATAAAAGTCAGCCTTAAAAAATAATTTTGTAAGTGATCTTAAACTTTTTGTGGGTAATATATATATATATATATATATATAATCGACACTCCCGTCGAGATTCGACGTATGAGAGTCAAGCAGATCAGTTCCCAGGAAACCGACAGCCCGACACCAGCACATGAGATTTGATTATAGTGGTAAAGGCCTCGTGCAGGACCATCCACACTTTTTGAAGGGACGAATACAGAGACCTGGTGCACCGAATGCCACAAGGTTCCCAAACGACATTCCGCAGGTTTTGAATTCAGAGTTGTCCTTCTCCTAGACCAGTTGCCATCCAAGGCTATAGAACCCAGTCTGTCCTGCTATTTCACCGATAGCTGGAGGGAGAGGAAGAGGATTCATACCTTTCCCAAGGGTATTAGCATGTAAGCAAATGTAACGGATTTGACTGGAATTCGAACTCGGCTCTGCGATTCCTCAATCCAAGCCGCTATCCATTATCCATTATATATATATATATATATATATATATATATATATATATATATATATATATATATATATACAAATAAAGAGAAAAAAAATCAGATTAAAAAATCCACAGTTCTTTAGTGTAGAGCATAATAATTTAATTATATTTTTATTAAAAAATATTTTACATTGTGATGTGGAAATTTCTATGTTTTGGAACTTTAAAGTTGTTCCATTACCAAACTATATTCAGGCACTTGGTTGTGGCATAGTGGCTAGCAAGTTTTTCTCGCTAGATCATTTATGACTAAATAGTGAGTTCAATCTTCACTGGGTGCCCCATACTTTTAGCCATGTGCCGCATCTAAGTTACACTTAGAAAAATCTCAGGCACCTTGGTGTGGTGTAATGGTTAGTAAGCTTGTCTTGCTAAAACAGATACAACTGAATAGTGATTTTGATCCTCACTGGGTGCTCCACACTCTTGGTCATGTGCCACATCTAAGCTATGCTTAGAAAATCAATTATCAAACAATGTTATGTAAAATGATTTACTTTTAAAAACAGAATATGTTTTCAAAAGTAAATCATTTTCATCATTTTTTTGCCTAACATTGCTTGATAATGAATATATATATGATATATATATTGATGCATTTATGAATAAAAATGACAATAGGAAAACTAGTAATTGCTGACGCGTTTCGTCTAATTTGGACTTTATCAAAGCAAAATACGAAATGAATTTAATTGAACAAGGTAACTAATAAAAACAAAAACAGAATGTTCCTAGCAACTGGAATGCAGAGAAATGCTATTTTCATAATTCTGTTTTTGTTTTTATTAGTTACCTTGTTCAATTAAATTCATTTCGTATTTTGCTTTGATAAAGTCCACATTGGATGAAACGCGTCAGCAATTACTAGTTTTCCTATTGTCATTTTTATTCATAAATATTGTCTTCTCTACTGGTTAAATCGGAAAAAATTTCACATCATATTGATGCATGTTTCATTAAATAATATAGACAAGTTTTGTCTATTTATTTTATGTAAATTCTTTTCATATCGTCTGATAAGCTTAATAGCATTATCATTAAAAGAAGAAAGAAAATCACAATATTGATACATATTTTCTAATCCTATCTAAGCTTTCTTTTTTGTTTTTCTCTCTATTACCTTTGTCCCTGACTTGCCCACACTGTGGCAATATAAAATCTACCAAGAATGGTGATATATTGTAAGAGCCTAGACACAAATTTATCATGTCTGAACTAGTAATCAAGACACTTTCCAGACATTTTCATCTCAGTAGATTATTTTCTCTTTTAATGAAAATAGCATTCCATATGTCAAAATTATGGTCCATTTTGTTACAGTGAACAACCAATGCATTTTATGTGTTGTTATTTAAAATGTTCCTTTTATGTTCATATAGCCTTTTGTTTAAATATCATGAGGTTTTTCCTATGTATTCATTCTGACAATTCCTGCATTTGATAGAGTAAATTCCTCCTTCAAGTTTTGGCTTGTTGTTTTGTTTTTTATTGATTAAGTTTTTGATTGTTTTAGATGTAGCTCTGACAAATTTGATGTTGAGTTTAGATAAATTCTTTTTAGTTGTAGGTGTAAGAGAGTTCATGGGTAGAATAATATATCTTTTGATTTGTTGGGTTTGTCAGGAAGGACAGCTTCTATTTTGAAATATTTTATGAGCCTTTTGTTTTGCCACTGAAAATGAAATAGGTTATTGAAGGATCTTGAATGTATTTTTGATATATATATTATTTGAAATAGAATATGAGAAATATATATATATATATATATATATATATATATATATATATATATATATAGAGAGAGAGAGAGAGAGAGAGAGATGTATTTGGGCAGCAATTTTTATTTGTATATGTTTGATTAAAAGGTTGTTGATTATTTTTATTTACTTTTCCAATATATATAATAATTTTGGGGGTTTCTTGTTGATATTGGTAAACAGACTTGGGAAGTTTTATTTATGAGTACCAATGCAAAATCCCAAAATATATTAGAAATATTGAAAAAGTAAATAAAAAAACAATCTACAAAAGAACTTGAACTGGTTTTAATCAAATGTGCATATATATATATATATATATATATATATATATATATATATATATATATATATATATATATATAATATATATATATATATATATATATATATATATATTGAACAATAAAAAATATCAAAAAATTGAAAATTAAAATCTTCAGACACACTGGGTTGTAGATTAATATTCTTTCGTTTTTTTTTTTTTATTATTATTTCATTTAGATTCCTCGACTAGTTTCGTCCAAAATGGCCATCATCGGGAGGAGAAATATTTCTGCTTGCTGGTAGCAGTAAACTACAGAAATGAATATATATATATATATATATCCAGTACAAGACTCTGTGTTGGATATCAGTTGAGGAATGACCTTTGACCTTACTTCCAATGCATCAGAGTGTGAGTAGAAATCGGAACTGGTGATTGCATAAACAGGAAATGCTTCTGGTGGCTAAAATAATCATGACATACAAGTGTCCTGAGCCATAAATAAACAGGGTGCTCAGGTGTCCTGAGAAAAAAGAAATGCATGCTTTTTTGAACATATGCTGGAAGAAGTGTGGCGACATGAAGTTGGGTAGGTGACATACTGGAAGAAGGTGTAGCCACATGAAGTTGGGTAGTTGTCCAA
Organism: Acanthosepion pharaonis; assembly: GCA_903632075.3. Lineage (NCBI taxonomy): Eukaryota > Metazoa > Mollusca > Cephalopoda > Sepiida > Sepiidae > Acanthosepion > Acanthosepion pharaonis. The sequence continues at coordinate 710,780 of CAHIKZ030000046.1, read as the reverse complement.
ATGTTATATAACTGGTCTGATTCTTGATCTGGACAGAGAGACTGGCTAGAGGCTCGTTGAAGATTTGTCTCAGTCAATTCCTGTGTATGCAATCCCAACCTTCTCCTTCACTCTACCCATTCTCCACAACTTGAACAATATATTTTTATATATATGTGTTTGCCGCAATATGCTACATGTGTTTCTTGTCATAAATCAATTACTTATATCAGACATATTACCACCTCCTTGAGTAGATGCCTCACATGTCACTTATCACATCAAAGTGCCATAAAAAAACATGTCGCCACCCATTATTTACAACATCCCTTAAGGAAAATTCTGGTTAAAAACACAAAAATTCTATATAAATGAAATTACCACAAATATCTTGCTGTGCAAGAGCACCTGTATATCAAACATCTCACTCCTACTATCAACCTATGTTCATTTGAATTTCAGCCATGCCCAAGATGTGAAGCTTGGAATAAATGGTTGAAATTGCCAAAGACTTGTTGTTAAATCTGAAAGAAAAAATATCATTAGATGCTTTAACTGAATTCACATTTAAAATCAGTCCAAGTTATTGGAATATAGTGGTTTATCAGTTATAGTGAAGTGTAAGAGTGTTGAAACAAATTAGTTTGATTTGGCCTTATTAGTTAGATAGCCCACCATAAGAGGGGTATTAAACAAGAAAATCAAATTGTAAAGTGAAACAACAAATTTATATACATATAAATCAATTAAGGTCTTTACAAATAAAATTAATGTATTTTGGTTGATACAAGGTCATCAAAATATTCGTAGTAGTCCTTGCAAGAATGAGTTTATGTGTACGTAGTCAGGAATGTACGTGTGGATGTATGTATGTATGTATGTATGTATGAGTGTTATCAAAGGGTAGGAATGTCTTTGAAGTAATCGCTCAGTCTTAAAATGTTCCATTCGTTTATCAAGTATAAAAGAGGCGAGGGAGAAAAGTAGAGATAATAATAACGATTGCTTGATGTTATCAAGGGACGTGTTAATACACTCGTCTCCTTCTCTCTGGTGACAGGCGAACTTGCCCGTCTTTTATTTTGTTTGTGGGGCTTGAAAAAGTCATTTGGGAATTCACTCCCGGATATGATTTGGGCCTTTCCATTGAACGACAAACAAACTTCACGTCGGCTCGCGAAAAGATCCGTAAAAGAATTCGTTTCTGAGAATTGAAGATTATCTGAATTTTGTTTTTAAATGTTTCCTATTTTTCTATTGGCTGAAAAACATTTCGCATCAAGATGTGAAATTTCACAAGTTATGTTTTGGATTCGCTTTTGCATGTGTGTTAAGCAAAGTTTGTAAATTCAAGTCTTTTTAATTTCTAACAAAATCAATGAGTCAGTGCTTAGCATTTTTAAATCTAGATCTTGTTTTGTTCACTACAAGAACACACTTTATATTCATGAGGGATTATAAATAGGTGCATACAATTCAGTTTATTTACTAAATTCAATTATTCCTTCAGATTTTAAACGTCATAATTGCTGACTCTTTTTCCGTTGGATATTTACTCCCTCCGACACTTTGTTTGCACATGGGGCATAACAACTAAAATCAGCAAAGGTATATATAAGCAGGATAATTCCTCATTTGAGAAATTCCAACAAAATTTAAGCTTTACGCTCAGAAAATATAGACAAAGAATAACAAGACAAGAAAGAAGGATGACAATATACATGCCCTTGACACACCTTTTGATGACAGGTATTTAAAGAACTTTCAATAGACTTAGACCCACCTGCAACAAGTAATTTAGTAACAAAACATGGTTAGTAAGAAATAGTAGAAAATGTACCATTTGTATAAATCACGCTTAGAATACTCATGCCACAAATGGACTGGTGCTCCTGCTATATATTTAGATATTCTTGATAAAATCCAAAGAAGAATCAGCAATATTATTGGTCCTGACCTTGCATCTCAGCTTCAGTCACATTCTCACCACTGTAACACAGATTCTATGTGCCTTTTCCATAAATAATTTTTTGGTAATCTTATGATGAACCTTCCTCTACATTACCTAGAATTTATAAATTTAACCCTAGTACTTGATTGGCAAGTTTCATCAATTCACATTTGAAATGGCTAAATGTAACCATAATTTCTATGCTAATAGTCTCTTTTCTCACACTTCTTAATTGTGGAACATTCTCCTAGCTCCATGCTTTCCAGCCAACTTTGATCTTCAAAAATTTAAATGCAATATCAATCATTATCTACCGTCTTTACTCTTCTATTGTTCTCACTCCTTATTAATGTTTCTCATTTTTCTTATCCTTTCTCATTTAGTAAGCCTTTGTGTCTCAGTAGCTTTACTGCTTTGCATGGGGTGAAATGGTTAAAAAAATGACCAATATGTTAGTTGGAAAGCAAGCTTTTTTTTAAAATTTATTTGAGCCAGATAATGGGTGAACCTATCTACTCCTGTTGAGGAAAATATTAACAATAAGTTTCAGAGTTTGGGTGTGAACTTTAGAAGTATAGAGTTGAAGTAGACTTTAGAGGTTAACTGGAAACCAAATCCTAAACAGGAAACAAAGGATAAACCTATACTCCTGTTCAAAAGGCCTTGGTTTTCACTCCTCCTTTTGAGCAGAAGTAGAGGTTTATCCCTTGTTCCCTGTTTAGGATTGGGTTTCCAGTTCCTTCTTTTCTTATTCCCTTTCACTCCCAGTGGCCCCCACCCCTTGCATCTTAGCGGCATTATCACCTTGCTTAGGATGAACTGATTAAAAAGAAAATAAGTTATCTTCTCTATATATACTCATCTCCTCTTCTTGTGCTCATACAACAACCTTATTCAGTAACACTCTAGCTTGAGGGTCTCTTGGAATTTGAAATAGTAAAACAAAGTTGGTGAAAGAATTTCATTATCTCAGTGAATTATTTTTGTTTAATACTACAGATTAATGAAGAAATCCAAAAACGCTATCCGCAACACATTTCATGATTACAATTTGAAGAACATTCAATTGCCAAGTGCCCTAGTGTTTGGTATCAAAAGCCAGAAACTGACAAGCAAAGACAGATGAATTGATTTATTTGCAAAAGCCTGACACATTAAATCAGGCGCCAGTTACACCTTCCATGTTTGGCCAGGTGCCAATGGACTGTTTCTCTTGAGGAAGTGAGGAATTTAGCAACTCCTAGTTTTATTAAGAGGGAAATGACTGATAGGCAGTGGGTACTAAGATCAGTATAAAAATGAGATACCAGTTCTTGTCAAAGCTTCTTCAGGGTGTGGTGATCATGGCTCCCCACAACTTCCTGTTGTTTTTTCTTTTGTTATTTCTTCTAAACCTTTCTCCATTTACTCAAACTTATTCTTCTTCTTCTATATGATTGTCCCTTCAGAATGTTGGTGATCATGGCTCTCCACAACTTCCTGTTCCTTTTTCTTTTTGTTATTTCTCCTAAAACTTGCTCCTCTATCCATTTACTCAAACATATTCTTCTTCTTCTATATGATTATCCCTTCAGAATGTTGGTGATCATGGCTCTCCACAACTTCCTGTTCCTTTTTCTTTTTGTTATTTCTCCTAAACCTTGCTCCTCTATCCATTTACTCAAACTTCTTCTTCTTCTTCTATATGATTGTCCCTTCAGAATGTTGGCGATCATGGCTCTCCACAATTTCCTGTTCTTTGTAGCTTTTAACAAATGTTACCTTTTTGTCATTTCTTCTAAACCTTGCTTCTCTATCCATTTACTTAAACTTATTCTCCTTCTATATGATTGTCCCTTCAGAATGTTGGTGATCATGGCTCTCCACAATTTCCTGTCTTTTGTAGCTTTTAATAAATTTTGTCTTTTTGTTATTTCTCCTAAACTTTGCTCCACTATCAAAGCCTTTTCATGTCATTGGTGATCATGGCTCTCCACAACTTCCTGTTCTTTTTTTTTTTTGTTATTTCTTCTAAACTTTGTTCCTCTATCCATTTACTCAAACTCATTCTTCTTCTTCTATGTAATGTGTCCCTTCAGAATGTTGGCGATCATGGCTCTCCACAATTTCCTGTCCTTTGTAGCTTTTAATAAATTTTGTCTTTTTGTTATTTCTCCTAAACTTTGTTCCTCTATCTATCTTCTTTTATATGCCATGTCCCTTCAGAATGTTGGTGATCATAGCTCTCCACATTTTCCTGTCCTCTGTAGCTCTTAATAAATTTGGTGTTTTTGCTATCTCTTCTAATGCCTGTTTTGCCAACCATTTACACAAACTCTTTCTTCATCATCATCTCTGCATCATATCCCTTCAGACAAGGGAGAGAAAGGAAAACAACACATAACACAGACATGGTCACTAATGTGATGAAGAGACATGGCTCATGGTGGAAAACAAAGAAGAAGAAGAAAAAAGAAGACAAAGAAGAAGAAGAATGAGCTTGAATAAATGGATGTCAAAACATAGTTTAGGAGAAATAAAAAAAAAGACAGAGTTGAGTTATCTAGAGAAAATAACTAAAACTGAGATATCCAAAGGCATGGTATGTGGAATTAGAACAATATGACAATAAAGATGAGGACAACATTCCAAACAATGTAAATAGAATAAGTAGTTACAATACCTCATCTCAGAAATATAGAAGGATCCTGAAGAAGTCTGGAATGTACAACAGTTGAAATGTCATGAATATGACAATAAAGATGAGGACAACAGTCCAAACAATGTAAATAGCGTAAGTAGTTACAGTACCTCATTTATAAAATATAGACATATCCTGAAGAAGGTCAGAGTGTACAACAAAATGTCATGAATATGACAATAAATATGAGGACAACAGTCTGAACAATGTAAATAGAGTAACTAGTTATAATACCTCATTTCTGAAATAAAACATATCCTGAAGAAGGTCAGAGTGTACAACAAAATGTCGTATATATGACAATAAAAATCAGGACAACAGTCCAAACAATGTAAATAGAGTAAATAGTTACAACACCTCATCTTAGAAATATAGACATATTCTGAAGAAGGCCAGAGTGTACAACAGTTGAAATGTCATAAATGTGACAATAAAATAAATAGTTAAAATACACAAACTCTGCTTGATGAAAGTTGAAATCTGTGGATTCTTATAAGAAATTTTTCCCAAAAGTAGGATGTTAATTTCTAACCAATAGATGCTTTGATTTAAACCATGTGTCTTCACTCAAAATGCACAGTCAATTAGATGCAGAACTGGTGCAAAAGATATTTCTGTGGATTTTTTGACAAGATAATTTGGCTTCCATCAAGCCTTTACATTAATCCTATGGACTTTGTGACATGACCCATATTTTAAAGTAATGTTTTCATGTCTCTCATACTCAAATGTTTCACACCTGAAAGAAACTCTTATGACACTATTGTACAATTTGTGTGAAGAAGTGATAAAGAAGTCATGTACTTCAGTTGAAAAGAGATTTATGGCTATGCTGAAAGCAATGTAGGGAGCCATTTTGAATTGTGAATATGTGTGGTTGACTCATTTTTTATGGCTTATCAACCCTTTGCAGGTTATTTAAAGCCAGATAACATTTTTAAGTTTGTAAGAATATTTTCTTTGAGATAATAATGGTTTAGTGATACAAATCTTACTAATTAACCCATAACTGGAAGGAGAAGTGGTGGATTCATACCTATCCAAAAGATATTTATGCATATGCGAATATAATGAATCAAACAGGAATGGAAACTTGGCTCTCTAATTAAAAATTCCGAGCCATTATCCATTACACCACCCACACATTCAAGCATACAGTACCAGGTATTCTTAAGTGGTCACCCAGCTTGGTACAGACCAGGCATGGTGTGGCTTAACTTCAGAGGCATACATACAGAAACTGATGTTTCAATGTGATTTGGCTGTAAACCATGTTATTTTTAATCAATATAACAATCAGCATGAAAACAGTCATTAACCAAAACCTAAAATTTTTGTTTTATGATAAAAGGAATAATGGGTAAAGAAATAATGGGTAAAGAAATAATGGGTGAAGGAATAATGGGTAAAGGAATAATGGGAAAAAGAATAATGGGTGAAGGAATAATGGGTGAAGGAATAATGGGTGGAGGTATAATTGGGTAAAGGAATAATGGGTGGAGGTATAATGGGAAAAAGAATAATGGGTAAAGAAATAATGGGTGGAGGAATAATGGGTGAAAGAATAATGGGTGGAGGTATAATGGGTGGAGGTATAATGGGGTGGAGAAATAATGGGTGAAGGAATAATGGGAAAAAGAATAATGGGTAAAGAAATAATGGGTGGAGGAATAATGGGTGAAAGAATAATGGGTGGAGGTATAATGGGGTGGAGAAATAATGGGTGAAGGAATAATGGTGAAGAATAATTGGAAAAAATAAAAGAAATAATGGGTGGAGGAATAATGGGAAAAAGAATAATGGGTAAAGAAATAATGGGTGGAGGAATAATGGGTGAAGGAATAATGGGTGGAGGTATAATGGGAAAAAGAATAATGGGAAAAAGAATAATGGGTGGAGGTATAATGAGTAAAAGAATAATGGGTGCTGTTATAGTGGTTAAAGGAAAAACGGGAAAAAGAATAATGGGTAAAGTAATAATGGGTAAAGTAGTAATGGGGTGTAGAAATAATGGGTGGAGGAATAATGAGTAAAAGAATGATGGGTGGAGGTATAATGTGTAAAGGAATAATGGGTGCAGTTATAGTAGTTAAAGGAAATATAGGTGAAGGAATAATGGGTAAAAGAATAATGGGTGAAGGAATAATGGGTGGAGGTATAATGGGGTGGAAGAATAATGAGTAAAGTAATAATGGGTGAAGTAATAATAGGAAAAAGAATAATGGGTGGAGGTATAATGTGCAATGGAATAATGGGTGAAGATATATGCCATTCACATTACAAAATATATTGCTTCATAGATTTGTTTTTTATGGCCTCATAAGTTATTTTGAATTTTTGTTTGTGAGTGAATATTGTATTAACAATAATTTTTCCAGATATAATTTCTACTATTTATGCCATAGCTGGGGGGAGGATATGGATTCATACTTTTCCCAGCGGTATTTGTGCATAAGTGAACGTAACAAATTTGATTGGTATTTGAACTCGACTCTCTGGTTTCCCATTTTGAACTGCTACCAATTACAATATCTATATATAGTATATGATAATAATAAAAGATTAGGTAATCTGAATAAAACACACAATATTAGACAGAATGAGTTATGGAATAATGCTAAAAGAAGTGAAGAAAGAAAACTGCACCAACTGGAACTTTGTGATAACCCCCTCCCCAAAATATGAGTCAGAATAATTTATGAAATAATGGTATTTTTTATGCTATTGTTCACTCAATATGAGGCTCAAGATCCACTCCTGGTAGAGGGTTACTGAAGTAGAATAGGATAAGAAGTGCAGTTCAGATAGGTAATGATTGATCTTGGATGTGAGGAGGTTAAGATTTTAGCGATCAGGAAAGCATTCTCTTAGGAGTCTGTTTCACAAAATAGCAGCTCTTTGGAAAAAGTTATCCAAATTGAAATTCTTTTTACCAATGAAATATAAAAGGAATGAGGATGATTTGAACCTGTTTACATGACATAATGGGGTCTTAGCTATGACAGTCTAAACTAATGGAACTAAGGAATGTAGCTCATCCGAACATTTGCCATGGAAATAGCAATAATGTATCAATAGGCTTGCGAGATTTGGTAATGTTTCATCTCAATTTTGGACAAGGAAAGCCAAAGAATTCTTCATCTGGAATCAACTCATAAAAATATGGGTCAGAACTTGTGGAATAAATATTTACCTAATTTTCAGACGGTGAGGAAGGCTGAAGAACACACAAGCCAGAAATTTGTGGTAAAAAACTAAAAATCCTTAGGATATTATTCAGAACAATTAGTAGAATAATGATAATGTTTCATCTTGGAATTTTAAACAACAAAAATAGCCAAAGAATACTTCAGATGAAACCTAATAAAAATTTGGTTTTGAACAATGTTCAAAATAATGCTTATAATTAATTGAAGAATTTTAGAAAAAGAGGAAAGTTAAAAAATACATTGACAGGAAAAGCCAACATAAATTAGTGAATTAACTTTTGGTAGATTGCTAGAATTTATGATTTTAAATGCATTACTAGACTGACGGCAATGTCTCATCAATATACAGCTGAATGAATTAGATATAACTGTAAGTTCTATGATAACAGTTTCTTTTCTCGCACTTCTCACTTGTGGAACTCCATGCTTTCCAGCTAACATTGATCTTCAAAAATTCTAATGTAATGTCAATCATTATCTACTGATTTCTTCTATTGTTCTTACACCTTCAAAATGTTTTCTGTTTTTCCACACCCAGTAACCCCTTGTGTCTTAGTGGCTTTACTGCCTTGATGATTAAAAAAAGTTAAAAGAAAAAAAAGAACTTGTGGAGTAAAGATTTAACTCATTTTCAGACAGTGAGAAAGGCTGAAGAATACATCAGCCAGAACTTTGTGATAATGTAAACTTCAATGCAATCCCACCCAAGCTTTCCATCAAGCAGTTAACATTAACCCACATTGCATTTCAGTTCTCAATCTCGTAAGTGTACACTGAAAGCTGGGAAAGGGTGTGATGCATGTTCACAAGGTAAACGCAATGAAAGACAAATTGCTACTTGATCTCTGAAAATCCCTCATCCACCACTTTACTTCTATCTGACACTTCAGTCAAAGTGGATACCAATTAGAAGACAGAACATCTAAAGGAACCATTTGAGTGCACATTGCAAAAGCAATAGATCTCTTATAAAGGCCAATCAAAGTACTAATAAAGAGGAAAATTTTGTTAGAAACAATGAAAAGAGAGCTGAACTGCTATGTAATATCAATCCTCCTATATAGCAGTGAATGCTGGACAATTTTCTCACAAATGATGAGAAGATTTGAGGCAATAGAAACAATGAAAAGAGTGCTGAACTGCTATGTAATATCAATCCTCCTATATGGCAGTAAATGCTGGACAATTTCCTTAGAGATTAAAAGAAGACTTGAAGCAAGAGAAACAATGAAAAGGGTGCTGAACTGCTATGTAATATCAATCCTTCTATATGGCAGTAAATGCTGGACAATTTCCTCACAGATGAAGAGAAGACTTGAGGCGACAGAAACAATGAAAAGAGTACTGAACTGCTATGTAATATCAATCCTCCTACAGATGAAGAGAAGACTTGAGGCAAGAGAAACAATGAAAAGAGTGCTGATCTGCTATGTAATATCAATCCTCCTATATGGCAGTGAATGCTGGACAATTTTCTCACTGATGAAGAGAAGACTTGAAGCAAGAGAAACAATGAAAAGAGTACTGAACTGCTACATTATATCAATCCTCCTATATGGCAGTAAATGCTGGACAATTTCCTTACAGATGAAGAGAAGACATGAGGCAACAGAAACAATGAAAAGAGTACTGAACTGCTACATAATATCAATCTTCCTATATGGCAGTGAATGCTGGACAATTTCCTTACAGATGAAGAGAAGACTTGAAGCAAGAGAAACAATGAAAAGAGTGCTGAACTGCTATGTAATATCAATCCTCCTATATGGCAGTGAATGCTTGACAATTTCCTCACAGATGAAGAGAAGACTTGAGGCAACAGAAACCATAAAAAGAGTACTGAACTGCTATGTAATATCAATCCTCCTATATGGCAGTGAATGCTGGACAATTTCCTTACAGATGAAGAGAAGACTTGAGGCAACAGAAACCATAAAAAGAGTACTGAACTGCTATGTAATATCAATCCTCCACTATGGCAGTTAATGCTGGACAATTTCCTCACTGATGTAGAGAAGACTTGAGGCAACAGAAACCATAAAAAAGTACTGAACTGCTATGTAATATCAATCCTCCTATATGGCAGTGAATGCTGGACAATTTCTCATAGATGAAGAGAAGACTAGAGGCAACAGAAACCATAAAAAGAGTACTGAACTGCTATGTAATATCAATCCTCCTATATGGCAGTGTATGCTGGACAATTTCCTCACAGATGAAGAGAAGACTTGAGGCAAGAGAAACAATGAAAAGAATGCTGAACTGCTATGTAATATCAATCTTCCTATATGGCAGTGAATGCTGGACAATTTCCTTACAGATGAAGAGAAGACTTGAAGCAAGAGAAACAATGAAAAGAGTGCTGAACTGCTACATAATATCAATCCTCCTATATGGCAGTGAATGCTGGACAATTTTGACTTGAGGGAACAGAAATGTAGTTTTACAGAAGGATGCTGAGAATACCATGGATGAAGCATGTGAGTAATGAGGAAGTTTTAATGGAAATTGAAACAAGAAAGACACTTATACTCAAAATCAGAAAGTGACAGCTGAAATTTCTTGGACATACAATGTGGAAGAATAGCTTGGAGACAAAAATGGAAAAAAAAGGAGAGGGGGGTAGCAGGTCATGTACATAAGATTGTGTGAATAGATGTTGGAATGATGGGATGGCAGAAAGTCAAATGTTACTTACAGTTACAGAGGAGAGGGAGTTATGAAGAGACATTATTATTCACATCCTGAAGGGAGAAACACACAGAAGAAGAAAAAAAATTTCTTCTGGTCATGATGAATCTGGTTGCATCTTATGGGAATAACTAAAGAAAAAAGCTTTTCTTCTTCATTTTCTAATAAAAACAAAAATAGATTTGAATTATTTCATTCATTCGTATAATGTTTCTGAAGTGAATGATACATTTTCTGGCTCAGTAGAACAGGGAATGACTCAGAAGTGCACTTGCTGTGTCCAGTTGATGCCAGCTGTCTTGTGTGCATGAAGAAACAGCTGGAAAATGGTAAGAATGAAGTAGGTCTTGAGAACATGATGCAGGATTGGTTGAAAGAGATCGGAAGGGCTGAGAAATATAAAGAAAGAAAAGAGATGACTGTGAGTAGGTAGAGAGTGCGAAAGAGAGGTGGTGAGAGAGAAAGTATAGAGAAGAATAAAAAGAAAGAGAGAAGGTGAGAGAGAAAGTATGGAGAAGAAAGGAAAGAAAGAAAGAGAAAATATGGAGAAGAATGGAAAAAGAAATAGAGGTGAAAAAGAATGGAGAAGAAAGAAAGAAATAGAGAGAGGTGAGAGAAAATATGGAGAAGAAAGTAAGAAATAGGAGAAGAAAAAGAAAGAAAGGAAATAGAAAGAGAGAAGAAAAGAGAAAGGGAGAAGAAAAAGAAAAAAGAGAAAAGGTATGGAGAAGAAAGGAAAGAAATAGAGGTGGTGGTGAGAGGTGAAAGAGAGAGAGAGAAAGTATGGGAGGAAAGAAAGAAAAGAAAGAAGATGAGAGAGAAAGCATGGAGAAGAAAAAAGAAAGAGAGGTAAGTGAGAAAGAAAGGGTATGGAGAAGAAAAGGTAAGAAAGAGAGGTGGTGAGAGAGAGAAGAAGAGAAAGAATGGAGAAGAAAGAGAAATGAAAGAAAGGAGGTGAAGAAAGGAGAAGAAAAAAAAAGAGGTGGAGAGAGAAAGGGAGAAGAATGGATGGAGAGAGAAAGTAAAAAAGAAAGAAAAAAAGAGAGAGAAAAAGAGAGAAAGAAAGAAAAGGAGAAGAAAGGTAAAAAAGAAAGAAAGAAATAGAGGTGGTGAGAGAGAGAAAGGAGATGGAGAAGAAAGGAAAGAAAGAGGTGGTGAGAGAGAAAGTGGAAAGAGAGAATGGAAAGAAAGAGAAAAGAAAGAAAAAGGTCTGGAGAAGAAAGGAAAGAAATAGAGGGTGAGAGAGAAAGAAAGTAAAGAAATGGAGAGAGAAAGGAAATGGAAAGAAAAAAAAAGGTGGTGAGAAGAAAGGAAAGAAATAAGGTATGGAGAAGAAAGGAAAAAAAGAAAGAGGTGGTGAGAGAGAAAGTGAAAAAGAAAGAAAGAGAAAAGGTGAGAGAGAAAAAAGGAAGAAAGAAAGAAAAAGGTGATGGAGAGAAAGTATGGAGAAGAAAGGAAAAAAAATAGAGGTGGAAGAGAAAGTGTGGAGAAGAAAGGAAAGAAAAAGAGAAAAGATAAAATATAGAAGAGAAAGGAAAGAAATAGAGGTGGTGAGAGAGAAAGTGTGGAGAAGAAAGGAAAAAAGAAAGAGAAAAGGTGGAGAGAAGGTCTGGAGAAGAAAGGAAAAGAAATAGAAAAAGGTGAGAAAGAAAGTATGGAGAAGAAAGGAAAAGAAATAGAGGTGGTGAGAGAGAAAGTAAAAGAAAGGAAAAGAAATGAAAAGGTGAGAGAAAGGTGAGAAGAAATAATAGAGAGGGTGAGAGAGAAAAGTGTGGAGAAGAAAGGAAAGAAATAGAGGTGGAGAGAGAAAAGGTGGAAAAGAAAAGGAAAAGAAATAGAGGTGAGAGAGAAAGAAAAGAAATAGAAAAAAGAGAGAAAGAAAGGAGGAGAAGAAGAAGGTCTGGAAAGAAAGGAAAGAAATAGAGGTGGTGGAAAAGTATGGAAAAGAAAGGAAAAGAAAAGAAGAGAGAGGAAATAGTGAGAGAAGAGAAAGTATGGAGAAGAATGGAAAAAGAGAAAGAAAAAGGTGAGAAAGAAGGTCTGGAGAAGAAAGGAAAGAAATAGAGAGAGAAAAGGAAAGAAATAGAGGTGGAGAAGAAAGGAAAATGAGAAAAAAGGTGGTGAGAGAGAGAAAAGTATGGAGAAGAAAAGGAAAAAAAAGGTGGTGAGAGAGAAAGTGGAGAAGAGAAAGAGAAAGAAAGTGAGAGAGAGAAGAATGAGAGAAGAATGGAAAGAAAGAGAGAAAAGAGAAAGTGGAGAAGAAAGGAAAGAAAGTCTGGTGAGAGAAAAAGGGAAAGAAAGGAAAGAGGTGGTGAGAGAGAAATGGGAAAGGGAAGAAATAGAGAGAGAAAGTATGGAGAAGAAAGGAAAGAAATAGAGGTGGTGAGAGAGAAAGTATGGAGAAGAAAGGAAAGAAATAGAGGTGGTGAGAGAGAAAGTAGAGTGGGAGAAAAGAAAGAAAGAAAGAAATAGAGAGAGGAGAGAAAGTGAGAGAATGAAAGAGGTGTGGAGAAGAATGGAAAGAAAGAGAAAAGGTGAGAAAGAAGGTCTGGAGAAGAAAGGAAAGAAATAGAGGTGGTGAGAGAGAAAGTATGGAGAAGAAAGGAAAGAAATAGAGGTGGTGAGAGAGAAAGTGTGGAGAAGAAAGGAAAGAAATAGAAAAGGTGAGAAAGAAGGTCTGGAGAAGAAAGGAAAAAGAAATAAGAAAGAGAAAAGAGAGAAAGGTATGGAGAAGAAAGGAAAGAAATAGAGGTGGTGAGAGAGAAAGCATGAGAAATAGAAAAGAAAAGAAAGAGAGGTAGTGAGAAAGAAGGTAAGAAAGGAAAGAAATAGAGGTGGTGAGAGAGAAAGTGTGGAGAAGAATGGAAAGAAAGAGAAAAGGTGAGAAAGAAGGTCTGGAGAAGAAAGGAAAGAAATAGAGTTGGTGAGAGAGAAAGCATCCTTTATTTGAGAAAGAGATTGAAGAAAGAATCCTTTATTGAGAAAGAGAATGAATAAAGAAAGAATCCTTTATTGAGAAAGAGAATGAATAAAGAAAGAATCCTTTATTAGGGAAAGAGGAAGGCAAAAGAATGAATCCTCCTTCAGAGCGAATGAAAGGAGAAAGAAAGAAAGAATCCTTTATTAGAGAAAGAAGGAAGAAAGCATCCTTTATTGAGAAAGAGAATGAATAAAGAAAGAATCCTTTATTGAGAAAGAAAATGAATAAAGAAAGAATCCTTTATCAGAGAAAGAGAATGAATAAAGAAAGAATCCTTTATTAGAGAAAGAAGGAAGAAAGCATCCTTTTTTTGAGAGAGAGAAAGAATAAAGAAAGAATCTTTTATTAGGGAAAGAGGAAGGCAAAAGAAAGAATCCTCTCTTGGAGCGAATGAAAGGAGAAAGAAAGCATCCTTTATTTGAGAAAGAGACTGAATAAAGAAAGAATCTACTGTCAAACAAAGTGAAAGGCTAAAGAAAGAACCCTTTATCAAAGAAAGATAAAGGTGAAAGAATGTATCCTTTATTACTGAAAAAGAATGAATCTGATCTCTGCAAAACCATACTGTTAGTACAATTGCTATTATTCTCACAGAAGAATTTTGCTTTCATAAGCTGTCCAGTATGCACTGATCATCAACATTATGATCATTTGAAAAGCCATAAAGTTTTGCTGTTGCTAGAAAACAAAATTTTGTCTAAAATCAGTGACTTTTGATTTACCTGTATAAATAAATAGAATTCCTCTTTAAATCACTGGGATCAGGAGTTATCATTAATTACATAACTTATGTGTGGTGGTGTAATGGATATTGGCTTGGAATGAGAAATTGGAGAGCTGAGTTCAAATTCCAGTTGGGTTCGTTACATTCATTTATGCACAAATACCTTTGAAAACATATGAATCCATCTCTTCTCCCCTAGCTATGGGTTGAATAGCAGTATAGACTGGGTCCTATAGCTTGAGGTTGGCAACTAGTCTACTGCAGAATGAAAATGAAGAATAAATTTGATGGAGCACATGTTATATATTTAGAGATTCTTATAAAAATCCAAACAAGAATTTGCACATGTCGTTAATATTATTGGTTCTGACCTGGCATCTCGCTTCAGATTCTTGATTTTTCTAAAATACCAAACTGAAGAATTTCCTCTATGGTACCAAAACTTAGGAATTTAAGCCAGTACTAGATTGAACCTTGAGTTGGTAAAATGGAACTGTGAATTCTATGCTAACCAGTTTCTTTCTCGCATTCTCACTTGTGGAATTTTCCATGCTTTCCATCCAATTTTTAAAAATTTAAATGCACTAATCGCTATCTTTCTTGATTAGCCTTACTCCTTAATGTTTCTGTTTTCTAATTCAGTGTAATATTGGTTGCAATATGGGACTTACTTTAAAACCAGCCTTGTGACATATCCTATCACTGGGGAGGATACTCACCTGTTCTCCTTATTCAGCTATGAGGAAAACTGATCCAAGGGATTCTGACCTTGAGTCTCATCCTACTTTCCTGCACACTGTCTATCTTGTATATCTATAAGTCTACCATTCATTTGAGACCTGGCATCTTTTTCTAGCTTTTTTCTATAAATATTTTGTTCTGAAGAACTTTCATTTAGGAATTTAAGCACAGTTAGATTGGCAACAAGGCACACAGTTGAGTTGGTAAATGAACTGAATTCTATGCTAACAGTTTCTTTTCTCGCATTTCTCACTTGTGGAATTCTCTTCTGGATTCATGCTTTCCATCCAATTTTTAAAAAATTTAAATGCACTGTCAATCGCTATCTACTCTCTTGATTAGCCTTACTCCCTCAATAATGTTTCTGTTTTCTAATTCTTCTACACTATTAACTTCAGTGTAATATTGGTTGCTGGGACTGTGCAATTTTTGGCCTTGGCCCATGTCCACATGCATGGGACTCCCACTTTAAAACCAGCCTTAGGATATCCTATTGTGGGAGGATACTACGATAGTACCTGTTCTCCTTATTCAGCTATGAGGAAAAAACAAAGGGATTCTGACAGTCTCATCCTACTTGAGTTGGTAAAAGTAGGTGGAAAATCTATCTTGTATTCTATAAGTCTACATTCATCCATGCTTGAATATTGCTTTTCTGCAATTTCTGACCTCATCTCTTGTCATAATATATTTTTTCTATAAATACTTTCATGGTAATTGTTCTCTTCTGGATTCATTTAAGCTTTCCATCCAATTTTTGGTAAAAAACTTAAATGCAACAGTCAATCGCGCATCTACTCTCTTGATTAGCCCATCCAATAAAAAATTTAAATGCCTCAATAATGTTTCTTGATTTTACTCAATAATCTTTTTCTAATTCTTCTACACTATTAACTTCAGTGTAATATTGGTTGCTGGGACTGTGCAATTTTTGGCCTTGGCCCATGTCCACATGCATGGGACTCCCCACTTTAAACCAGCCTTGTGACATATCCTATCACTGTGGGAGGATACTACGTATAGTACCTGTTCTCCTTATTCAGCTATGAGGAAAAACTGATCCAAGGGATTCTGACCTTGAGTCTCATCCTACTGTTGTGAGAAGGTGTTTTATATCTGCTGCTAAGAAAGTAGGTTCACTGTGTCGAGCAAATCTATCTTGTATATCTATAAGTCTACCATTCATCCATGCTATGAATATTGCTGCCACATATGGTCCGGTGCTCCTAATTCAGCAATATTATTGGTTCTGACCTGGCATCTCGCTTCACTTACACTTTCCCACTGTCATAATATAGCTTCTTTGAGCTTTTTCTATAAATACTTTCATGGTAATTGTTCTGAAGAACTTTCCTCTATGGTACCAAAACTTTAGGAATTTAAGCACAGTACTAGATTGGCAACAAGGTACACAGTTGAGTTGGTAAAATGGAACTGTGAATTCTATGCTAACAGTTTCTTTTCCCATAATCAGCAATATTACTGGTTCTGACCCCCATCTGTTCAGTCACTTTCCCACTGTTGTAATATAGTTGATAAATATTTTCATGGTAATTGTTCTGAAGAACTTTCTTCTAATCTCTACTCCCCTTGTTCACAGACTTGGTCCTATAACCTTGGCTGACTGGATAGCAACCAGTCTACTGCTTCACTAACTTTATCTTTTCTCCCCACAGCTATGAGTCGAATAACAAGACAGAGTAGATTCTGTAGCCTTGGTTGGCAACCAGTCTACTACTGAAAGAAACAGCAATATACCCCACAGGAAAATCTTTTGCCTAGTCAGTAATGAATTATAAAAAGATATGACTGTCCAAGCATGTATCAAGTATGGCACTTCACTAACTTTATCTTTTCTCCCCACAGCTATGAGTTGAATAACAAGACAGAGTAGATTCTGTAGCCTTGGTTGGCAACCAGTCTATTGCTGAAAGAAATGGTAACCTTTCCTGTGGGAAAATCTTCTGCCTTGTCAGTCATGAATCGAAAGAGACATGATCATCCGAGAGTCTTTCACGTATGGCACTTGACTGATTTTATCTCTTTTCCATACAGCTATGGGTTGAATAACAGGATAGACTGGGTCCTATAGCCTTGGTTGGCAGCCAGACTACCACAGAAAGTAACGGCAGCCTACTGCGGGAAAATCTTCTGCCTTGTCAGTCATGAATCGAAAGAGACATGATCATCCGAGAGTCTTTCACGTATGGCACTTGACTGATTTTATCTCTTTTCCATACAGCTATGGGTTGAATAACAGGATAGACTGGGTCCTATAGCTTTGGTTGGCAGCCAGACTACCACAGAAAGTAACGGCAGCCTACTGCGGGAAAATCTTCTGCCTTGTCAGTCATGAATTGAAAGAGACATGATCGCGCTGGCACATATCACGCATGGCACTTGACAGACTGACATTTGGACTATTATCCTCATCATTGCTGCACTCATTGTCACCATACTTCAAGTGTTTATTATTCAGGATAATCTTCAGGGAAGTTTGAACAGAATCCTTTATTCAATCTACAAGGATCGGTTTGTGATTTTGAAGGCATTAGTAATTGTGAGTTCAATCCTTGACATGGGTAGTGCATTAACACTTCTTCCCACCTTCCATATCATCATCACTTTCACTTTAATGTCATGCATATCATGATCTCATACTATAATGATTATTTTTTACTTTTTTTTTTTTTTACAATGCTGTTAACCCTGTACAAGGCTCTGGAGCCACCAAGGTAGAGATTACAGAATAAGAAGTATAGTTTATGCAGATATGTAGAGAAGATGACAGCTAAGCCAAGACATGAATAGGTTAAAATTATAGAGATTGGAGAAGCAACCTATTAGGAGTCGGTTCCATAGAGCAGTGGTTTGTGGGAAGAAGCTGCTTGAGTTGAACTTACATATCACAAAATGGAATATGAAGGGAATGAAGCTGGTTCACTACAATGAGCATAGCATGGTGGGTCTTAGCCATAAAGATTAAAACTGGTGGAGCTAAGGAATGTAGTTCATCTGAATACTCTCTAGAGCAGCAAGGGGTTTGCAATATTTCATCTGTGAGAAAGGGGTTGGAGAGTGGAAAAAAATTTGTCACCCACAAGGACACGTTGGTGCCCATATATAACAAGCAGGATCTGGATTGAGGAGTCGGGTACTTACTGGAGCAATACAGGGAACTGACCATTTTTCTAGCATCTTTAGTGATTGATCATAAGTTTGAGTTCCACTTGAATTATGGGTTTTTTAAGTAAGAATAGGTGCTCAAGGCATGGGGCCTCACTGAGGGAACATCTGTTCATCATGATTGGTGATAATTCTTGGGTTGACTGCCAATGGCAGAAATGTCACTAGTTTGGTTTTTGAGACATTGAATGTGAGCTAATTTGGTACAGTTAGTGGATCAAGTTGAAATAATGTACAGAGACGGAACATTTTCAATATCTCAATGAATGGATTATGTGTTCTGTTTATTGCCACTTTTCCAAAATATCAACTGAACATTAGAGCAGGAACAAATCAAAGAGGGAAAAAAGTTATGAACAAAAATGAAGAAAGGAAACAAAAAGAAATATTTCAAATGACAAAAAAGTTCATGCTTGCAGCACATGCGACACAAACTATAATGGCAGAAAATTTTCACCTAATTATGAAGATAACAGTGGTGCCATCAAGAGGAAGAAACAAAAATGGTTTAAAATGCACTGTGAACAAACAAGCATGAGTTGAAAATGAATAAGAATTGACAAGGCTTCAACTAATAATAATAAAATTCAAGATATTATTACTACTAATACTACTAGTGGAAATAAAGCAATTGAAATGAAGATGAAAGAAATACTAGTGAAAAATGAATAAGAATTGACAAGGCTTCATCTAATAATAATAATAAAATTCCAGATAATATTACTACTAATATTACTAGTGGAAATAAAGCAATTGAAATGAAGATGAAAGAAATACTAGTGAAAAATGCATAAGAATTGACAAGGCTTCATCTAATAATAATAATAAAATTCCAGATAATATTACTACTAATACTACTAGTGGAAATAAAGCAATTGAAATGAAGATGAAAGAAATACTAGTGAAAAATGAATAAGAATTGACAAGGCTTCATCTAATAATAATAATAAAATTCCAGATAATATTACTACTAATACTACTAGTGGAAATAAAGCAATTGAAATGAAGATGAAAGAAATACTAGTGAAAAATGAATAAGAATTGACAAGGCTTCTTCTAATAATAATAATAAAATTCAAGATAATATTACTACTAATACTACTAGTGGAAATAAAGCAATTGAAATGAAGATGAAAGAAATACTAGTGAAAAATGCATAAGAATTGACAAGGCTTCATCTAATAATAATAATAAAATTCAAGATAATATTACTACTAATACTACTAGTGGAAATAAAGCAATTGAAATGAAGATGAAAGAAATACTAGTGAAAAATGCATAAGAATTGACAAGGCTTCATCTAATAATAATAATAAAATTCAAGATATTATTACTACTAATACTACTAGTGGAAATAAAGCAATTGAAATGAAAATGAAAGAAATACTAGTGAAAAATGAATAAGAATTGACAAGGCTTCATCTAATAATAATAATAAAATTCAAGATAATATTACTACTAATACTACTAGTGGAAATAAAGCAATTGAAATGAAGTTTGTTTGAAGTAGTGTGTAACCTCAACATCAATATCCTTTTTTTCTCTTCTAGTTACATCTGCTATCCATTTTAGTCATTGCTGCTGTTGGCATTCCTCATGTTATGTGGCGTCTGTTGTTTGGTACAATTCTTTGTTTGTAATTCTTTCTTTCCATTCTGATCTTTTATTCTTTCTTTTTTTTATTATTATTCTGTTTCTTTCTGACATTTTTTTCTTTCTTTCTTTCTTTCTTTCCATTCTGTTTTTTCATTTTTTCTTTCTTATTAGTATTCTGTTTTTTCTTTGTCATAATGTCACACATTCTTTTTTCTTTGTTTCCATTCTGCTTTTTTCTTTCTTTTTTATTACCATTCTGTACTTCTTTCTTTCTTTTTTCTTTCTTTCCATCCTATTACTTCTTCCTTTCTATCTTTCTGTTATATTGCCATACTTTCTTTGTCTTTTTTAATTCTTTTTTTTAATTCTTTCTTTCTTTCTTTTTGTTATATTGCCATACTTTCTCATCTTTCTTTATTTCTTTTATTTGTTTTTTATTCTTTTTTCTTTCTTTTTGTTATATTGCTATCATTTTTTTCTTGTTTTCTTTTCATTGTTTTTTCATTCTTTCTTTTTGTTATATTATCTTTCTTTCTTTTTTTCTTTCCTTTCTGCTTTTCTTTCTTTTTGTTATAATGCCATACTTTCTTTATTCTTATTTTCTTTCTTTCTTTCTTTCTTTCTTTCTCTTGTTTTTGCTTTCTTTTTGTGATATCGACATACTTTCTTCCTTCTTTTTTCTTTCTTTCTCATCTTTCTTTCTTTCTCATCTTTCTCTCCATTCTGTTTTTCTTTCTTTTTGTTATATTACCATACTTTCTTTCTTTCTTTCTTTCTTTCTTTCTTTTGATTCTGTTTTTTCTTTCCTTTTGGTATATTGCCATACTTTCTTCCTTTTTCTTTCTTTCTTCCTTTTTCTTTCTTTCTTTCTTTCCATTCTGTTTTTTTGTTCTTTCTTTCTTTCTTTCGTTCGTTCTTTCTTTCTTTCAGTTATATTGCTATTCTCTTCTTTCTCTTTATATCTGCCTCTGTGTTTTCACCATGAACATAAATAATAATTGATGATCCTGCCATCTTCATTTCCTGGAAATGGATTTTTCATCTACAGAAGGAGAGTGTTGGGGGGGATGGGAGCAGGAGAGAGTACAGTTAGCGGAAGAGGTGTGGGAGATGAGAGAGATTGAAGATGGAGGAAGATGAAGAACATGACGAAAAGAAAGATGAAGAACAGAGGGAAATATTCTGCTGTCATGGAGCTGTGCTTTTAGCCTCAGGGACACCCAAGGTCCAACTTGTTCAAGATTTCTTGAGAACGGATCAAAAGGGACTGCATTTTTAACAGAGAGAAAATCTTTTTTTTTTTTACTTGCTTCATATTGCAAATTAAAATAACTTCCAAATACAGACTGATTCCTGTAAGATCACCAAAGTTAAGCAACCTTGAGCCTGGTCAGTACCTAGATGGTTGACCACTTGGAAATATCAGGTGCTGTAATCTTGGATGTGCAGGTGGTGTAATGGATAATGGCTCGGAATTGTTAACTGGAGAGGCAGGTTCCAATTACAGTTGTGTTCATTATATTCACTTACACCTTGGGAAAGATCTAAATCCAACTCTTCTTCCCAATCTATTGGTTAAATAGTAAGACTTTTATCAGTAAATCATTATTATCTCAAAAAAATTTCTTACAAATTAAAACTATTTTCTGGCTTTAAATAATCTGCAAAAGGTTGATAAACCATAAAAAACAAATCATTTAATCCAAATATATAGTAATGATAATATTAGTCATTTCTTATAAGGAAGCACTAGGCATTCCTTGACCAAGTATCCATGCTACTTTCAGTAG
This sequence comes from Acanthosepion pharaonis, assembly GCA_903632075.3. NCBI lineage: Eukaryota > Metazoa > Mollusca > Cephalopoda > Sepiida > Sepiidae > Acanthosepion > Acanthosepion pharaonis. The sequence continues at coordinate 689,253 of CAHIKZ030000046.1, read as the reverse complement.
GTTTGATTTGGTTTGGTTTACAGCATATCAACATAAATAGGTGATTTAATGCTGACAAGATTTTTATTGCTGGTAATATTTTTTTTTTTTTTTTTTTCAAAAATGTATTGCTGGTAATAATTTTTTCTTCAAAAATTTATTACTGATAATAATTTTTCTACAAAGTATTTCTGGTATTAAAACCTATTTTTACACTTTCATAGTGTTTTGACCCCTGTTTAGGGATTAACTATTTGCCCATAGCTGGGACCCTAACAGGTGCTACCACTCCAGGTCAGGGTGGACCTGGGGACACCAACAATTAAGAGGTGGTTCCATGCTCCTCAAAACCTCCTGATCAGAGGCCTTGCTATTAGACGTAGTTATCATCTTACCCAGGACGGTTGACTTTATGAATTAAGATTATGAATTTGAGTACTAGATTCTCAGCTTCATCGAATTATTCTACTGTTGAAATAGCTAACTGTAATCATATATTCTATGTTAACAGTTTCTTCTATTGCACTTCTTGCTTGTGGAACTTCCTTCTGATTTCTGGCTTTCTAGTCCACTTTGATCTTCAAAAATTCAAATGCAATGCCAACCATCATTTTTTGCCACCTTCAAACCTGTTCTTTTAGTTCTTTGACTGTTTCTTTCACACTAAGTAACCCCTTTGCACTTTAGTGTCTTTATTGCCTTGCTTGGTGTGAGATGATTACAAAAATTTTTTTTTCAAGCATCAAAACTTTAAAGATACACTGATGCTCGGCATTTAAATTTAAGTATTACATCTTGGCAATCTTTAAACTTTGTGCCCGCAAAATATCAGTGTGTCAAAGGGATGGTTTTTCTCTTATGTTAAACTCTATTTATAAGATTGTTTATTTACAAGGAATAATTTTATATTTACAACATTCTAAAAAGTAATTCAATTGCTTTAAAACTAATGCAATGCAATATTTATCATTTATCAATTTATAAAGAAATAATTTTTTATTCAGAAATTTATAAACATTTACTAAATTATTAAAATATGTTGTAGGGATACAAAAGGCAATTATCTCCCTTTGGCCAAGATGATGTCACGTGTGTCCTGTGACAGCTACTCAATGATGTCACTTCATAGAGTGATGACTGTGGTCAGTTTCCAGGAGTCAAACTGAGCAGTTGCATTTTTAGCATGGGCAAGGCATTTGCCTCAACCAGACAGAAACTAAATCTGTCGGACTCGGCCCACCCAAATCTGGAATCATAAATATGGCTTCTCCAGAAACACAGAAGAATCGCTGGCAGCTTCAGTTCCTGTTGAGAATTATTATACATAAGATGCTCTTTTTTCATTTCCTTTTAAACTCTGCTTGTTGTTGCATACATGTCATAGTTTCTCTGCATGAGACACATGTAAATATGTATATATAATTTTGTGTATGACTCAGCAGCATCAAACTCTCTCTTAGAACAAAGCATGTCTGCCATTACTTTCCTTTCATCTATTCCATTCTGTAGGTGGAATAAGGTATTATTATATCATGGATATAATAATGTCCATAATGGGGGAAAATACAAGTTGGATTAATAATCCTTTCTTCCAACACTCACCATTATTGTGAACCAATCATAAAGAAATCCTTATTATCTAACATTTTATAATACTTAACTTAATACCATTTCACTAAACAATCTAATAGTGTTTATTATTTTTGTTATCAATACTCAAGAACAAAGAAAATGTATAAATTTCATATGTTTAGGTTTTGGTTTGGTTTGTTGTGTTTAATGGCATATCAACCTTAATGAATTATTTAATGCTGACAACTTTTTTTTTTTCCTGGTAATATTTTATTTTGTCAAAAATCTATTTCTGGTAATATTTTTTTCCTCAAAAATGTATAGCTGGTAATATTATTTTAAAACATGTATTGCTGGTAATATTTTTTTTTTCAAAAACGTATTGCTGGTAATATTTTTTTCCCAAAATATATTGCTGGTAATAGTTTTTTTTTTTCAAAAATTTATTTCTGGTAATAATTATTTACAAAAACCTATTATTAAAACCTATTTTTACACTTTTATAACACTTTTTACCTCAGTTTCGGGGTTAACTATTTGCCCAAAGCTGGAACCCTAACAGTTGCTTCCACCCTGAGTCTGGGTGAATCAGGGAACACCAGCAATTATGAGGTGGTTCCACGCTCCGCAAAACCACCTTATCAGAGGCCTTGCTGTTGAACGTAGTTTATCATCTTACCCAGGATGCAGATGTAGTTTATCATCATACACAGGACGCGGATGTAGTTTATTGTTATACCCAGGATGCAGATGTAGTTTATCATCATATACAGGACGCAGATGTAGTTTATCGTCATACCCAGGACACGGATGTAGTTTATCGTCATACCCAGGATGAATATTTAGGTTTTATTACAATTCTAATCATCACTTTTTAGAACAATAAACATTGCCAAGGAGTGAAGGTAGTTAAAATAATAGCAGTGTCAAGGGAAAAAAAATCCTTTTAACACAGTTTTTTTTGTGGGCATGAAGGTTAAAGATATTATTGTATGTATGTTAAGTATGTATCGTGATTTTAAATTTCAGCTGTCTGAATTTATCATTTTATTGTTGTTTGTTATGATCCAGAATGATGATGATATTTTATCATTCTAAAAATGACCTTGCCATCAGTGATGATAGAAAATAAGGATATTTCATCACCCCTGAAGTAAAGATAAAAAACTTTCATCACTGATGGCAAGGTTATTTTTAGGATGATGAAATTTCTTATCTTTATTTCATGCCAACAGCAGCAATGACTAAAATGGATAGCAGATGTAACTAGAAGAGAAAAAAAGGATATTGATGTTGAGGTTACACACTACTTCAAACAAACTTCATTTCAATTGCTTTATTTCCACTAGTAGTATTAGTAGTAATATTATCTTGAATTTTATTATTATTATTAGATGAAGCCTTGTCAATTCTTATTCATTTTTCACTAGTATTTCTTTCATCTTCATTTCAATTGCTTTATTTCCACTAGTAGTATTAGTAGTAATATTATCTGGAATTTTATTATTATTATTAGATGAAGCCTTGTCAATTCTTATTCATTTTTCACTAGTATTTCTTTCATCTTCATTTCAATTGCTTTATTTCCACTAGTAGTATTAGTAGTAATATTATCTGGAATTTTATTATTATTATTAGATGAATACCTTGTCAATTCTTATTCATTTTCACTAGTATTTCTTTCATCTTCATTTCAATTGCTTTATTTCCACTAGTAGTATTAGTAGTAATATTATCTTGAATTTTATTATTATTATTAGATGAAGCCTTGTCAATTCTTATTCATTTTTCACTAGTATTTCTTTCATTTTCATTTCAATTGCTTTATTTCCACTAGTAGTATTAGTAGTAATAATATCTTGAATTTTATTATTATTATTAGATGAAGCCTTGAATTTTATTCATTTTTCATAGTATTTCTTTCATTTTCATTTCAATTGCTTTATTTCCACTAGTAGTATAGTAGTTATTCATTTTTATTATTATTAGATGAAGCCTTTCTTATTCATTTTTCACTAGTATTTCTTTCATTTAATTTTTATTTACATTAGTAGTATTAGTAGTAATATTATCTTGAATGTTATTATTATTATTATTAGATGAAACCTTGTCAATTCTTATTCATTTATGATATTCTTAATATCCTTGTTTTCTATCATCAGTGATGGCAAAGTTTGTTTTTAAAATGATGAAATATCATCATCATTCTGGCTCATAACATGTTATTGTGAATGATTCCACATTGTTGTACGATCCTGGTTATTAGTTTCCCATGGGGGATTATGAAATTAGTGTACTTTTAATATATCTTTGCCTTTAATAAAATTCTCTCTCTTTTAGTCAAAAAGGTATTAAGTTAAAATTAAGGTCGGACTTATTAAGAAAGATGAATGACTGATGAATCAAGTATATTTGCTTTGTAAAAGTCCCTGTCTTTGTTCATGTAGTCATTTATTTACTTTTTTAAGATGTTTTTAATAACCCTACATTGGTTTAGTCATAATGTTGTAAAGAAAAAAGAAATGTTGTAGGATCCTGGAGGTAGATTTACCAAAGACAATTCCCAAATTAGTTCATTTTCTGTACAGAGCAACCTGAATAAATTTCTTTCTTTTTCAATCAACAATGCATTCTTAAAATTTGATTTTTACCATCCACGATTTTTCAATAGTGCAGTCACTTTTTGATCATGACACTTTTTCTGCATCCAACTACAGTGACCAGCCTAGTTGTATCTTGAACCTATTGAGGTGCTCATCCATTTTCAATAATGTTACTTTTCCTACATCCAGCCACAGCTGTAGCTTTAACCTGTGGAGTTACCCCACTTACTTTTCTAAAAACCCACCACTAGGGGATGTTTTCTAAGCCTATGAATAGGCAGTGACATTCTCTGTCATCCTCTTTCTCCTATTTCACCCAGGGATGGTAAGATGTCGGTTGAATGCAGAGAAAAGCACACACATGCACACATATACCAGTAGCTTTCCCGTCATTTTCTTCAATGTAACACCTTTCTTTAGGACTTCTTCAACACACATTTTATACACAGAAACAATTCACTAGTTTAAATGTTTTCTTCATTTATGTTCATTGATTTGTAACATACAACAATATTCTATTGTCTATATATACCCTTGTTTTATTAATACATACTTCTCATTTGTTTATATATATAGTTTAGTTGTAACCTTTTTATTTTTGTTATATAAGAATAAATTGTTGCTGCCAACACTGTAGTTTGAACATAGATCGCAAGTGAGCAAACACAGGCAATTCCATTTTGAATAAGTAGATGGCAAATGAAATGTATATATGGGAATTAGTATAGTGTCTAATTGATCACCACATCTATTCTATCCTCTGTTAGTATACAGATCACTATATCTACTCTATCCTCTATTATTATATGGGTCACTATTCTCTATACTAGTCACTATACTATTTCTCTATAGTGATCACTACACGAATTACTAATCAGTGGTTATTTTCCGAGCGAGTATTATCAAGCAAGTGCTATTAGTGCACGTATTATTTGAATGCATCTGACACCAGTATTGTCCAACAGTATTACTATAGTTGTATCTGCGATTACAAAGTCTCTACTACAATGAGCATTACGAAAGTGACTGTGGCTGGATGCAGAAAAAGTGTCATGATTGTAAATGGATGAGCACTTTGACAGGTTTGTTGTGGAAATGCTGATCATGTTTTAGGTCAAAACACACATCTCCTTGTATATTTATCCCACAACAAAAAAAGAATGTGAGTCCGGGTAATAAAATTTTTGTCATGTCAATGAACACTCATTCTATCGAGGTACTCATCCATTTTTGATCATGACACTTTTTTGGCATTCAGACAGTGATCATCTCAGTTGTATCTTGAATCTATCGAGGTGCTCTTCCATTTTTGATCATGACACTTTTTTGGCATTCAGACAGTGATCATCTCAGTTGTATCTTGAATCTATCGAGGTGCTCTTCCATTTTTGATCATGACACTTTTTTGGCATTCAGACAGTGATCATCTCAGTTGTATCTTGAATCTATTCAGAGGTGATCATCTCAGTCCATTTTTCGAGGTGCTCATGATCATGACACTTTTTGGCATTCAGACAGTGATCATCTCAGTTGTATCTTGAATCTATCGAGGTGCTCATCCATTTTTGATCATGACCATTTTTTGCATTCAGACAGTGATCATTCAGTTGTATCTCTGAATCTATCGAGGTGCTCTTCCATTTTTGATCATGACATTTTTTGGCATTCAGACAGTGATCATCTCAGTTGTATCTTGAATCTATCGAGGTGCTCTTCCATTTTTGATCATGACACTTTTTGGCATTCAGACAGTGATCATCTCAGTTGTATCTTGAATCTATCGAGGTGCTCATCCATTTTTTTTTGATCATGACATGATCATCTCAGTTGTATCTTGAACCTTTCGAGGTACTTATCCATTTTTGATCATGACACTTTTTTGGCATTCAGACAGTGATCAACTAAGCTGTATCTTGAACCTATCGAGGTGTTTGTCCAATGTTGAGCATTTTGAAAATCCTGAGCAGAGATCAAAAACAATCAAGAAAAGAAACTGAAAAAAAAAACTGTCTTTAAGAAAGGGCTTATAAACAAGAACAATTGATTGATGAATGTATTGAGCAGCATAAAAAAAATTATTTGAAGAAATAAAAACAAAAGACCTTCACTGCCAGGCCATGTACACAGGATCAACTGATACTTATTCCCTTTGTATTCCATTGGTAAAGAGGAAGTTTCCATTCACACAGTTTCTTCTCAAGACCTGTTACATTGTGGAACAGACTCCTGAGGATGCTTCCCTGATCTTTTCTTCAAGATTGGTTTGCTGCACTTGCAGTATTTGAATTTTCATTTTATCCATAAAGGAATGAGACCTGGTATCTGTGGAGGCCACTTTAATATAAAAACTCAACACTGTGTTCCATGAACCTATCTGCTACTATTTCTGATTTCTGTCGTGATGTGTTGCCCTGCTGGAAATGGCCATCAGACGATAGGAGTACCTATGTCATAAATTAATATTATTAATAGTAAGGGTCTTAATACATGCAGAGAAAATATTCCTCATACCATTGCACTACCACCACCACCAGCCTCAACCATTGATACAAGACACTTTTATGTTGTTTACATCAAATTCTGGCTCTTTTATCTAAATGTTACAGCAGAATCCAAGAACCATTATATCAGGCAATGGGTTTCCAGTCTTCTATAGTTTCAGCCTCAGTTTCTTGTTCTTATCTAAATGGCAATGAATTGTTTCACCCCAAGCAAGGCAATAAAGCCACTAGGATACAAGAGGTTACTGAGTGTTAGAAAATATGAGAAAAAAAAAACAACTATTAAGGAGAGAGGACAATAAAAGAATAAGAATTAAGGAGACAAAAGGTAACGATTAACAACGAATTTAAATTTTTGAAGATCAAATTTGACTGGGAAGCAAGAAGCTGAAAGAGAGTTCCACAAGCAAGAAGTGTGAAAGAAATAAAAGAAACTGTTAGAATAGAACTTACATCTAGCCATTTCAAGTGCAAAATGATGAGACCTTGCCGCCAGATAGGTATTGCATTTAAATTCATAAAGCCCTGGTACCATAGACGAAAGTTCATCAGAACAATTACCACTAAAATATTTATATAAAATGCACAGGGAAGTTATATTGTAGTGGAGGGAAAAGGACTGAAACCGAGGTGCCACGCCAGGAGCAATAACATTGCAGATTTTTTGGATTTTATCAAGAATCTCTAAATATATCATTACAATCTTGACATCTTCAAGGACATTTTTAGGACTCCAGATTCAGACAGTGGGAGCAAGAGTAAAGAGACGTGACTGAGGAAAGGATAAAGAGAAGGGCGGAGAATTAGATCAAGGCATCAGATGTTGATTGACATTACATTTGAATATTTGGAGACTGTAACTGTCAGGGAAGCAAGAGGAAGGGAGTTCCACTGAGGGGAAGACATGAAGCTATTGGAGTAGAAGTGACGGCTACATTTAGCAATTTCGACAGTGAAAGGGTGGGATTGAGATACCAACCTAGTAACATGCTTAAATTCGTACAGTTTGGGAACCATTGAAAATAGCTCATTGGAACAGTTACCTTGAAAGTTCTTGTAGAAAAGACAGAGGGAAGAGATAGCATGTCTGTGAGAAAGTGACTGTAGGCGAGATGCCAGACCAGGACCAACCATATTGCATATCCATCTCTGGATTTTATCAAGGACCTTGAGATGAACAGCAGGGGCTCCAGACCATATATGGCAGCAGTATTCCATGCAAGGGCAAATGATTGATTTATAGATTTGAAGGATGAAGATACACACCAAACTATGTATAAATATGTACAAGTATCTGTCTATATTTCTGAGATGAGGTAATATGTACACTATTTACATTATTCAGAATATTGTCCTCATTTTTGTTGCTATATTTATTATATTTTGGCCATTGTATGTGTTGGGCGCACACACCTTCTTAGGAGAATGGACTGATCTCTCTACGATATAGGTCAGTGCTAGAGAGATCAGGGACGTTCGGTGGAGATCACGAGACCATTACACTTCCGTCTCTCGACCGGAAGATACCGTTGGACTGTAGACTCTTGCTAATTGTTATTACTAACCTGCGTTTGTTATTACTAATCACTCTGTTGTTAAATACCTCTTCAAATATACCAGTATTTTTCCCTACATCTGTGTTTGTCTTTATTTGAATACACAACACTGCCGTGGGAACACTTCCAACATCTCAACAGTATGCTCCGGCCTTCTTCAGGTGGTTGGAATGTCGAACTGAACCCTTTATTTCACTAGAACAGCAAAGCAGAGTGTGAGGAGAAACAAAAAGAAGGGACTTGTATATAATATGGAAACTCTTCTGTTTCTGGAGAAGTCATATTTAGGACTCCAGATTCAAACGACCACATTCATCTACTATGTCGCAGGCGAGGAGATATTCCATGAAGCCAGAGTTTCTTTCTTTATATATTAGATATATTTCCAAAGGGGTATGGCAGTATGGAATTGTAAACTGTAGCATTTGCTGAAGGAGTTAGATTTAGCCAAAGCCGAGGCCACTTGACACGTGCTAAAAAAGCAACCATTCAGTTTGGCTACAGTAAACAGACTGACTGACTGGCAACTCTTGTCAGTGACATCACTAAGTGGCTGTCATGTAACCCTTATGACTAACTCAATGAAAGGGAGACAACTGCCTTTTGTATCCATACACTTCCTTCTTTTTTGCCTTTGCAACAACCTCATTTAGTAATTCTCTACCTTGAGTGGCTCTTGAACTTTGTATTTAAGTTGTATGTGTCAAAAAGGATGGGTACAGTGGAGAGGAGTGAGCACAGCTTGGATTGAGTAATTGGAGAGGCGAGTTCAAATTCCATTCACATCCATTAACATACACTTACATGCTAATACCCTTGGGAAAGGTATGAATCCTCTTCTCCCCCCAGCTATGAGTAAATAGAAGGACAGACTGGGTTCTATAGCCTTGGTTAGCAACTGGTCTATTGCAGAAAGAAATGGCAACCTACTACGCAAAAAAATTGTCAGTCCTGTATCGAAAAAAACATGATTGCTTAAGCGTGTATTATGTATGGCACATAATTGACTGTGTCAAAAAGACAGTTATTCCTGTGACACCACTATTACTGTAAACTCTATTCACTCTTTCAGCAATATTTATTGTTTTAAAAAGTGATGATTAGAATTTTAATAAAATCCAAATATGAAAGACGATTGATACATTCTCTTTATTAGTGAGAATTAAACAAATATATTAAAAATTATTTATTAGATTTCTTACTGTCATGGGTCTTTACAGACACATTATAGAAGATTGCATCAATAGGTACATGGACACTGTCATGGGTCCTTACCTATAACTACAGAATGAACTCTTCCTAACACTATGTATACTACGCCTCTCAAGAGAGAGGGTCGAATTGAGTCGAGCCGATAGTAGTTCACTCCAAACCAGACTGACAGTCATACTAACACCTTCCACATCTTGTATTATTATTTTGTGTAATATACCTTCGTTATTTCTACTCTTGTGTTCGTGTTGTTCTTCCTTGGTCCTAACCTGGACCATAACACTTACAAGAATAATTTTATATTTTTACAATATAATAGAAATCTATGAAACAACTCTAATGGAATATTTATTTTTTACCATTTTATAAAGAAATAAATATGAAAAGAATTTTTTAGTCATAAATTTATAAAAAATGTCAGAACAAGAAAATTTAAATAAACATATAATTACAAATAATTTTAATTTTAATCATAGTATAATTATAATATAATTATAAATTTTGAAAAAATGCATTTTCTGGGCATTTCTTTCATTTGCACTCAGTGCACACCACATAAATTCGGTAAAATAGTTTTTATAGATATTTATAAAATAGTAAATAGTAAATATTGTATATCTTAGATATTTTGTGATTTTTTAGATTTTCAAATAAGAAATTTTGTTTTCAAATTTATTTCTTTATAAAAGGTAAATAATAAATATCACATTGTACTTGGTTAACCTATTTTTATAACTTGAAAATAAGTGTTGATGAGGGAGTCAAGAGTGTATACAGTAATAGATACACCATTCTTTTACAAGCATAAAGGCATTACCATCCTCTAATGACAAATTCATACCCTGTCCACTGTAACTTTTTCTCATCTTCCTCTTCTTCTTCTCGTCTTCGTCTTCTTCTCCTCTTCTTCTTCTTCCTCTTCTTCGTCTTCTTCTTCCTCTTCTTCTTCTCCTTCTCCTCTTCTTCCCCTCCCCCACCTCCTCTTCTACTCCTCTTCACAAAACTCAAAAGTCAAGATGCTGGATACTATATAGACAAGTGACAAATTTTATATTTGTGCTAATCCTAAAAAGGTAAATAATAAATATCACATTGTACTTGTTTCAGAAATTTTTATAACTTGTAAATAAGTGTTGATGAGGGAGTCAAGAGTGTATACAGTAATAGATACACCATTCTTTTACAAGCATAAAGGCATTACCATCCTCTAATGACAAATCCATACCTTGTCCACTGTAACTTTTTCTCATCTTCGTCTTCTTCTCCTCCTCTTCGTCTACTTCTCCTCTTCTTCTTCTTCCTCTTCTTCTTCTCCTCCTCTTCTTCCCCCCCCCTCTTCTACTCCTCTTCACAAAACTCAAGAGTCAAGATGCTGGATAATATATAGACAAGTGACAAATTTTATATTTGTGTTAATCCTAAAAAGGTAAATAATAAATATCACATTGTACTTGTTTCACATATTTTTTATAATTTGTTGATGAGGGTGTCGAAAGTGTATACAGTAATAGCAGTGACAAGGAAAAAAATGTCCTTTTGACACAACTGCTGTTTTTTTGGACATAGTGGTTAAACGTTGTTGTGCATAGAAAAAGATGCAAAATATGAAGATTGATTTGATTTTTACAGCTTATCAACCCTTTGCAGGTTATTTAAAGCCAGAAAATATTTTTTAGATGGGAGATAATAATGATAGGTAGTATACCAGCTAGAAATATATTAAGATAGATAGATAGATAGATAGATAGATAGATAGATAGATAGATAGATAGATAGATAGATAGGAAAAGACTGAGATAGATATGAAAATACTGAGAAAGATAGATATGAAAATACTGAGATAGATAGATATGAACATAAATAAAGGGATAGATATGAACATAAATAAAGAGATAGATATAAAGAAACTGAGATATATATATATATATATATATATATATATATACAGAATTAGATAGATATAAACAAAGATAGATATAAACAGACTATGATAAATAGATATATACAGACTGAGATAGATATAAACAGATAGATATAAACAGACTGAGATAGATAAATATAAACAGTGATAGATCTTAGAGACTGAGATGTATATATAGATAGATATAAAGAGACTGTGAAAGATATAAACAGTGATAGATATAAAGAGACTGAGACAAACATATAGATAGATATAAACAGACTGAGAGATAGACATAAAAAGACTGAGATTGATAGATATAAACAGTGATAGATAGATATAAAGAGACTGAGACAAATAGATAGATAGATATATATATATATAAACAGACTGAGATAGATAGATATGAATAGACTTAGATACATAGATAGATAGAAACAGAGAGATATAAACAGACTGAGATAAATAGATATAAACAGTAATAGGTAGATATAAAGAGGCCGAGACAGGCAGATATAAAGATATAAACACATTAACATAGATATAAACAGACTGAGATAGATAGATATAAAAAGACTGACATAGATATAAACAGACTATGATAGATATAAACAGACTATGATAAATATAAACAAATACATAAATATGAACAGTGATAGATAGATATAAAGAGACTAGGAGAGATGTGAAGAAAGATTCAGATATGAACTGATTCAGATAGAGAGGTATAATGTTGAAAAGACTGAGCCAGATTCCTAATAACTAATGTATATATGAAGTGACTGAATAGTTCAATACCAATCACGAGACTGAAACAGATCATCAAAATCCGATGAGTTGATAGATATGAACTGAAATCAATAGGTAGTCAGATAAATTGATAATAAAATGATAAATATGCTTAGAGGACAGATCGAAGAATAGGTCAATGAAATTGTGATCCGAAGCATGGCATATGTCTCATCTCTGTGACTGAATTCTTGCTCTGCACAAAATCAAAGATTCTAAAATGTTAATCATAAAACATTTTATTTTCATCTCTGAAGGCAAAAAGGTCAAGCCAAGGAATTTCAACTTTGGTAAATGTGGGACTGATAGAAATGGAAGAGAAAGAAGATTGAAGGAAAGAAAGGAGGACCTAGGAATAGAAACGTTCGCCCTGGTCACACTCCTCCATGATCTTTTGAACAGTAGAAAATTATCCTTTATTTCTATCTTAGGATTGAATTTCCAGTTCTTTCTAAAGTCTTATTGTTTTTCACTCCCAATAGCCACTTGCATCCCAGTGACATTATCACCTTGTTTGCGATGAATTGATTTAAAATATATATATATATATATATATATATATAAAATAGGCAGCATATATTTTATATTACAAAGAGTTAATCATACCTTGAATCAATTAGCAATATTAATGCAATTATTGATGATATCCAATCGCTAGTAGACATAATTATAAGCATTATACTACTAATTTTTTTAACTCTTTGTAATATATATATATATATATATATATATATGAGGTGGTGTAATAGTTAGCAAGCTTGTGTCACTAAAACAATTACGAATGTGTAGTGAGTTTGATCCTCACTGGGTGCCCCTTACTTTTGGCCTTGTGTCACATCTAAGCTATGCTTAGAAAATCACTATATATATATATATATATATATATATATATAGACAGAGAGAGAGAGGGAGAGGGAGAGAGAGAGAGAGACCTAAGTTTGAATTCCAATTGAATCCATTACATTCACTTATGTGCTAATACCCTTGGGAAAGGTATAAATCCTCTTCTTCTACCCCCAGCTATGGGTAAATAGAAGGACAGACTGGGTTCTATAGCCTTGGATGGCAACTTGTCTAGGAGAAGGACAACTCTGAATTCAAAACCTGTGGAGAGTTGTTTGGGGGACCTTGTGGCACGTAGTGCACCATGTCTCTGTATTTGGCCCTTCAAAAAGTGTGGATTGTTCTGAACAAAGCCTTCACCACTATAATCAAATCATATGAGACATACTGTTTCACTGTATCACAGGTCATCAGTGTAGCTAGATATCTGATTGCTTCAAGCTGGGATCAAAACTCAACCTAGGTTATCACTGCACAGCAGAGAAAGGGAATTATATACATGCTATATAAATGCCATACCAGCTGCCATAGTACTCAATTCTTACAAAGAGTGATACAATAAAACAGCAGCAGCCATTAAAAATTCCCTTTTCTCTATAGTGCTCAATCAGGGAATGAGAGTATATATATATATATATATATATATATATATGAAGAAATATAGTTTTAAGGTGTGCTATATTTATGGGATAAAGTGCTCAATGTCAGGGATAGAGTATATTTAAATATAAATATAAAAATGAACATTGAAGTCAACACTCAGAGGTGAAAGGCTGATTCATGCTAGACGCAATCATCAGGCCACCCTGACAATTACGTCTAGCATATATATATATATATATATATATATTTGGTTGGATTGATGTGAGTTTGTGACCCTGGGTTTCACGCTCTTGTGATCGTCAGACAAACTGATTAATTTTTTTAAATTTTGGGTTTATGTAGATTGCGTGTATTGGTGTTATTGTGGAAGTAGTGGGGGAAATTTCGTCGCTTATATCATCGTACTAACGCAAACATTGATGTATGTTCATACGCCCAATGAAGTACGCAGACACACATACACACTTGGTCGTCCGTCGGCACATACATATATAAACATATGTGTACAGTTTCGGATTTGACATATGTATGTATACAGGTGGTGTTGTGTCTATACATACGCATTTCACGATGACATCAATGACATTTCCCCCCCCACTTTTCACACACACACACATATATATATATATATATATATATATATAGTAATTGTGTATTTGGGCAGCAATCCCTCTTTTATACAAGTTTCATTAAAAAAAACTCACAAGGTACTCTGGTTAAGATTTTTATTTAGTTTTTCTTGTATTTTTATAATTTGATAGGAAGACACCCCCAACCTAGAAAATAGACATTAATGGCCTTAATCCCCAAATCACAAAGTTTTGTTATTCATTCTAGCAGGAAGACACCAACCAAGAAAATAGACATTAATGGCTTTAGTATAAAAATCACAGTTTTGTCATTCACTCAGACTTGAAGATACCAACTTAGAAAATAGAAATTAATGGCCCTAATCCAAAAACCACACAGTTTTGTCATACATTCTGACTGGAAGACGCCAACCTAGAAAATAGACATTTATGGCTTATGGCTTTAATCCAAAAATCACAGTTTTGTTATTCACTATGTCTTGAAGATACCAACTTAGAAAATAGAAATTAATGGCCTTAATCCAAAAATCACACAGTTTTGTCATACATTCTGACTGGAAGACGCCAACCTAGAAAATAGACATTTATGGCTTATGGCTTTAATCCAAAAATCACAGTTTTGTTATTCACTATGTCTTGAAGATACCAACTTAGAAAATAGAAATTAATGGCCCTAATCCAAAAACCACACAGTTTTGTCATACATTCTGACTGGAAGACGCCAACCTAGAAAATAGACATTTATGGCTTATGGCTTTAATCCAAAAATCACAGTTTTGTTATTCACTATGTCTTGAAGATACCAACTTAGAAAATAGAAATTAATGGCCTTAATCCAAAAATCACACAGTTTTGTCATTTGTTCTGAATGTAAGACGCCAGCCTAGAAAATAGGCATTAATGGCTTTAATCCCAAAATCACACAGTTTTGTTATTCACTCTGGCAGAAAGATGCCAACCTAGGAAATAGACATTAACGGCTTTAATCCCAAAATCCCACAGTTTTGTCATTCATTCTGATGGAAGATGTGAGCCTAGCATGTATTCAAATGACAGAGTTATGAATAAAGTTTTTCAAATATTATGAAATCTAAAGTGTATCATACATCTTATCAATTTCTGTTCTGTGCAAATTCAAAAATTCTGAAATGCTAATTGTAAAATATTTGATTTTCGTGTCTGAAGACCAAAAGACTTGACTAAAGAATTTCAACTTTGGTAAATGTTGGAATGAAAATGCCTAAAAAATAGAGAGGAAATTGAGAGAAAGAAATGAAGAAAGAAAGTCCTAAAATGTTTGTGAACTTTGAAATTTGCATTCATAACAAATTTAGTACAAGCGATAAGGAAATTGAACACAGAACAGTCTGCACCTGAGGTAGTTTTGTCCTACACCGCAAACTGCTACTAAACCAAAACTATAACCTGTAAACTCATGTTCTTAAATAGCCTTGTCTGATCGAGACTTTCATATGGATATCACACATTGTGCCAACCCGTTCAGAAATATCTAAACTGTCACCTGTGTACAACTGCTTTCCAAGAGCAATGATTGAAAATGGCTTTGGGTGAGTGAAGCCTATAGGTTCTGGCAAAGACCATCCATCTTTGAACATTGTGGTTTCACACTACAGAATCAAAAACAAAGAACTGTATGAAATAACAGAAGCCACATCAGTTTAGCTAAAATGGATATCATATGTAACTGAAAGAGAAAATAATGAAATAATCAAAATGTTGACGTTCCCCACTACTTAAAACAAAAGGTTAGGAAGGAAACCTCCATCAATACAGGAAAGAGTGATAACAGCTACTGGACTTGAGAAACTTATTTTCCTGAAAAATTGCTTTAAGAAAAAGATTTTATAAATTTCAACTAAAATAGCCTTGGCTGCTTAGTTAATAAATGCTGAATGTTTCCTTATAAGGAAACAGCTAATATTACTATTACTGTTCTGTCTTAGAGTCTGTCTATATTTCTGAGATGAGGTATTATGTACATTTATTGACACTATTCGGACTATTGTCCTCATCTTTGTCGCCATATTTATCACAACATTTTGGCCGTTGTACGCTGCGGCCTTCTTCAGGTGGTTGGAATTTCGAACTGAACCCTTTATTTCGCTCACTAGGCCACAAAAATCTCCTGAGCCAACCAAGCATAGAAATAAATACAATATGGGAACCAGTAATAAGGAGTGCCAGAGAAAAGCAATGATAACAGCAAAATTGCAATATGAGCACTGGTAAAAATGGTTGCTGAAGACATTAGGTTTATAATACCCAGAAATTCATACCCAGATTTCCTCAAGAACACATGGCACAGTGGATAAAGGTGTTGGTTAGATCCAGTGACAGGACCCAAAGAGTGTGAGTTCAATACCTACAGTGTGGAGAACTTTCAGAGGGAAATTAACAGGAGATAACTGACATCCATTAAACATGGCACGTGGAACTAGAACAGTCTACCTCAGTGAGCGAAATAAAGGGTTCAGTTCGAAATTCAAACCACCTGAAGAAGGCTGGAGTGTACAACGGCCGAAATGTTGTGATGAATATGGTGACAAAGATGAGGACAATAGTCCGAATAGTGTAAATAATGTTCTGTCCTAGCTTTACCAAGAAAAGATTTGGATTAAATTTATTTTTGTAAATGTTTAGGCCACTCTACCTTATATACTATAATAATGATGATATTGGTCTGATTCAATCAATGTCTAACAGTAACGTTAGACATTGATTGAATCAGACCAATATCATCATTATTATAGTATTTATTACAATTCAGATGCTCTACCATTTAGCCTTTCTCTTGAGAACTGGTTTACTAAATACAATACTTCCTTGATTATCTTAATGCTATCTACTTAGTAACATTATCAGTCCATTTTTTAACCATATTCTTCTTACTTTGATTAAAATGGCACCTTGTAGGATAAAAAAAAGTAGCACTCCTTGCTTCATCAATGAATGCCGAAAGTTGGCATATAAGAAAATAGGTAATATTACCTATTAGAGATGAGGAGAACAGGTACTACACTTTAATCTCAGCTCAATGGCCAGGGAGTGCAGAAAAGTATAACTCAAGTAGCATTGGCTGCAATATTCATTTGTATTGTCGAAGTTAATTCCTCCTGCAGTTCGTTAACCCTTTCACCAGGGGTCTCTCTTCCCTGGCTATAAATAGCCGCTGACACTTTGCCTCTTCCGCTTTTTTCCTCAGGCCTTTGGGTTGCCACCTTGAGGTAAATCTCTCCTTTTCCTCAGGCTTCCAGCCTTACCACTTCAAAGATGTGAACACTCACCAGAGATAGCGTTTCCCAAAATGCTGGGAACACGCTAAGCACAATACACACACACACACAAACGCACATATATAATATTCACACACACTTTGTCCTTTTGTAACTGTTTCTATGTAACCTGTTATTAATATATATATTTGTATATATATATATTATCGGTCTTGTGTTTGTTTTTCTTTGCCTTCTTCTTTGGACTTAATTAACGTCCAACTTTCTCATGTAGTTGGACTGGCTAGCAGGAAAATCTGAACCCACGTGTGTTTCTTCTACGTCTACTCAACAACATCACAGCCACGGTCCACTACAGTATAAAATATACAACGGGGAAAGGATGGTCTCTTTCTGTCTTATCATTAAACTTAGCTAGCCACAAACAGTGACCCAAATGAACCACAATAATCCTTACACCAAAAAAAAACATTTTTACCATTCTTACAACATCCACCATAATACCTCAATGTCTCTATGAAGTCATAACTAGTCCCCATATATACAATTCTTGTCTGTGGGAGGAGGGGAAAATAACAACAATTTAAAATCTAAACTCCAATGTGCATTTACAATATGAATAAAAACTATTTACAAGAAACTAAATAAAATAGAGTTAGTAATAAAACCCACCACAATCCTTAATTGTGGCAGAAACATCAGTTAACTGGACGAAATCAATGTGGGACTTTAATAATATACAACACTCATTCGTCCAAATACTTACTGAAGCACACTCATTCAAACACAACAACAAGTACGAAAATCATTCCTGAAACGAAAGGCGCCCCACATCCACAAGAGAACTGATGTCTCTGCTCAACTAAACAGGGGAGGGAAAGTGAATTAAACTAAAGAAAATTGGGACAGAAATAAAAGGGGCCAATGAGCAGACATCCACTAGCTAAATTAACAGAAGAAACTAAAAGACAAAAAACAACCCTAAACTAATATAATTTTGGGTGGGGTTGCCAATGTTCAACCCAGTGCAATATCCTAATACCTAACTGGCATCAAAGCGCCACTACAAATCAACCCCTTTTACTCAACACAAACACGCAAGATTCACCCACCTTTTCGCCAAATTCTAATGAAGAGAGCAGCCACTTTTCTCTCCTGATCTTGACTTTAAGCTGATGCTTAAAATACAAGATCAGTTGGGAAGAAGTGAACTTCTCACCTCCATAGAATTCCCTCTGACACACCGTCCAAATCATGACTGATAAAACCAAGTATGCAAAAGAACACAGTGTTCATCCGTCATCAATGGTGGTACCACATTGCTACAGAAAGAACTGGCCTCAAGGACAAAGAACTTTCCACACAGAATGCAAACCATGATGCCATCAATAAACTTGCACAACGGGACTACAAGCATTCAATGAAAGAAAGCATGACCCAGGGTCTCCACTACCCTATCACAGTGAACACAGTTTGGAGATTTCTCCCAGCCCGCCAAACAAACCCTTTTACTGACACAGAGGGCCTTATGAATTAACACAGCCAGGTGGGTGATGCCTTATTGAGGCATTTCAACCCAGGCATTCATGGCCATATTGAGTGAACCTCCTGCTTCATAAGACTGAGCTTGTCAATCAGATCATCTCATATGGATCCCCTAACTGACACATGATATAATGCCCTTTGAGACAATGCCTGGACTTTGGAGGCGAGACAGTGCTTGTAAGAGGTGTTTCGAGCAATACAACTTACATGATAGAAAGAGCACTCGCCTCGGGGTAAACAAAGCGGGGGGATCCTCCTCGCATGGGTGCATACTTCTCAAGGATGGGAAATTCATAAAGGCGTCTTCCTTCCAGAATTTGCCCTTCCCATCCAATTTATCATGCATTCAATCTTGGAACGCGATGTATGATGGTGAGCCTTAACACTAGGCATACCCAGACTGCTTTCAGAAGGGTGGAGGTAACAGATCTTTCAAGGTCCCTTAGCAGACTTGCCTTCTCACAAGAAGAACAATAAGAGCCTTACTAATGCGATTAGTGTGGTAGACAAAAGTGGAAGTACAGGAGTCGGTAAAGGAGAATCAAGTAGATGTGTGAGGCACATACTTTCGCCCTCCCACTTAAAGAAAGATTCCTTCGAAACCACAGTCAAACTGCAACCTCAGCTTTTCCCTGCACATCCGGCCAATTCATTTCCAGCAAGAGAATGGGACCAAACCAGACGCCAAGTAACTTTACCAGTCCGTCTGTCCAGAGGAAAGGTCCAGGAAGAGAAACTCTCTTCCCTACAGTCAACTGCAAGCCAACAGACTTATCATGGTTGATCCTGGCCCCTGTCACCATCTCATACTCTCTGATTTCTTTGCTGACTTCAACCTCGGCTCTGTTTGGCACAAGAACCAAAATGTCGTAGGCATAGGCAGAATACCTGGCCGTGCTAGCACTACGTAGAAAAATTCTGTATGGGACTGGATTTGTCTTTAACTTGCAAAGAGTAAGGTTCCAAAGCAAAAACATAAAGCAAAGGCAAAAGCAGACAACCTTGATGAATGGAGCAAGACAATATGAAAGAAACCAATTGAACCCCATTCGCATCCACCAGCACACTGGGAGACACATACATAAGTTGGATCCAGGTGAAAAAGTATGACCCAAAACCAGCTAATATTACCATAACTATTAGAGAAAAGGAGAACAGATAATACACTTTGATCCCATCCTAGTAACCAGGGAGTGAAGAAAAATGGAGTTTTAATAGCACTGGCTGTTTATTCAATGAATGCTGAATGTTTCCTTATAAGGAAATAGCTAATATTGCTATTACCATAAGAGATGAGGAGAACAGAAATTCTACAGTTTGATCACATTCTGGTGGCCAGGCAGTGAAGAAAAGTGGAGCTCTAGTAGCACTGGCTGCTTAGTCAATGAATGCTGAATGTTTCCTCATAAGGAAACTGCTAATATTGCTATTACCATTAGAGATGATGAGAACAGATACTACACTTTGATCAGGAAGTGAAGAAAAGTGTAATTTGAGTAGCACTAGCTGCTTTGTCAATGAATGCTGAATAAGGAAACGGCTAATATTGCTATTACCATTAGAGATGAGGAGAACAGATACTACACTTTGATCACATCCTGGTGGCCAGGCAGTGAAGAAAAGTGGAGCTCTAGTAACACTGGCTGCTTAGTCAATCAATGCTGAATGTTTCCTTATAAAGAAACAACTTAATTAACAGTACCATTACCATATATTTTGAATTAAAAACATTGAAGGCAGGGTTTTCCTCTTCTTGCACCAAGATTTACTGTCCCCTTATTTCTTTGTCAGCAAAAGAGGCAGCCCAGTATGTGAATTACAAAATGGAGATGACAAAGCCAATCCGGTACAAAATTTTAAATATCTAAGAAGTGTTTTAACAGAGGACAAAAGATGTGATACTGAAATCTGAAGGTGCATTGGAATAGCAAAAGAGGCTTTCCAAAATCTAAGCAAAGTATGAAGAAACAGGAAATGCTCATTAAAAACAAAGAACAAAGTATGGAACTGTTGTGTAATATCAGTCCTTCTATATAGCAGTGAATCGATAATCACATCACAGGTGAAGAAGATACTTGAGGCAACAGAAATGTGGTTCTACAGAAGGATGCTGAGAATACCATGGACTGAACATGTGAACAATGGCAAACTCTTAGATAAAATGAAAACAAAAAAAACACTTATAGTTAACATCAGAAATAGAAAGTTGAAATTTCTAGGGGACATTATGAGGAAAGAGGGCTTAGAAAAGTTGATACTCACAAGAGATATTGAATGTTACAGAGGAGGGTAGTGCATAACCTACCTTATGAACCTGCATAAATAGATGGCGAAACAGGGTTATGGGGCAATAATGAAAAGACAAAATCTACTAAGAGATAAAAGTGACAGGAAATTGTGGAGAGCCATGATTGTCAATGTTCTGAAAGAACATCTCATAGAAGAAGATGAAGAACAAGCTTCTGTAAATGGTAAGCAGAACAGGTATTAGGATATATAGTAAAAAGACAAAATTTACTAAGGGCTATAAAGGACAGGAAATTGTGGAGAGCCATGATCGCCTACATCCTACAGAAGAAGAATGAGCTTGTGTAAATGATTGGCAAGACAGAGATTAGGAGAGATAGTGAAAAGATAAAATTTACTAAGAGCTACAAAGGACAGGAAGTTGTGGAGAGTCATGATCACCAACATCTTGAAGAGACACAACACAGAAGAACATGAAAAATTATCTTTGGTAAATGGCTGGTAGAACAGGGATTAGGAGAGATAATATAACACAAAATTTACTAAGAGCTACAAAGAATAGGAAGTTGTGGAGAGTCATGATCACCAACATCTTGAAGAGACACAACACAGAAGAACATGAAAAATTATCTTTGGTAAATGGCTGGTAGAACAAAGATTAGGAGAGACAATATAACACAAAATTTACTAAGAGCTACAAAGGACAGGAAGTTGTGGAGAGTCATGATCTCCAACATCTTGAAGCGACACAACACAGAAGAACATGAAAAATTATCTTTGGTAAATGGCTGGTAGAACAAAGATTAGGAGAGACAATATAACACAAAATTTACTAAGAGCTACAAAGGACAGGAAGTTGTGGAGAGTCATGATCTCCAACATCTTGAAGCGACACAACACAGAAGAACATGAAAAATTATCTTTGGTAAATGGCTGGTAGAACAAAGATTAGGAGAGACAATATAACACAAAATTTACTAAGAGCTACAAAGGACAGGAAGTTGTGGAGAGTCATGATCTCCAACATCTTGAAGAGACACAACACAGAAGAACATGAAAAATTATCTTTGGTAAATGGCTGGTAGAACAGGGATTAGGAGAGATAATATAACACAAAATTTACTAAGAGCTACAAAGGACAGGAAGTTGTGGAGAGTCATGATCACAAACATCTTGAAGTGACACAGCACATAAAAAAGTTGAAGAAGGTGTTTGTGTAAATGATTGGCAGGACAGAATTTAGTAGAGATAACGAAAAAACAAAATTTACTAAGAGCTTCAATGAACAGGAAATTGTGGAGAGCCATGATCGCCTGTACCCTGAATGGACAAGGCATATAGATAGAATAAAGTAGGACAGAGATTCTTTGCCACTATGTCCCCATTACTATCCCCACTTCTAATGATTTGGTAAATGTGTTTTTGAATTCTAAGAGAAGCCATTGTTTTTATTCCATTGATTGTTCTATTATTCTCTTGGCTGAGAATATTAGCCAAACTCTTCTAGCAGAGAATGAATATCTTTTGGTTTCACTTACTGGAGGCATGCAGAAATCAACAGCTGTTTCTTAACGGCTGCACATTTCAAATTAAAATTAAACTCTCTACTCAAGTTCATCCAGTGAACTGTGAAATTAACTTGATGAGTCAGTTATTGGATTACGTTATCTGGTATTAATTTACATACAACTTATTTATTATTTTATGTTTTTGACAATATCAGTCTGTTCATGACTGTCACTCATTTATTCATATCAATTTCTATATTTACTTCTCTTAGTCTGTTCATATCAATTTATTTATTCATCTATCTATCCAAGTCTGTTCATTATATAACTATTTATCTTTGTTTAATCCTACCAGTCCATTTATTACAATCTTTTTATATCTATCTCAATCTGTTCATATCTACCTACCTAAAACTCTCACAGTCTGTTGATATCTATCTATAGATATATCTATATCAGTCTGTTCAGTATCTGTGTATTTATTTCATGCTTTTCATACCCATCTATCTAAATCTGTACATATATATATCTATCTGAATCTATTCATATCTGTCAGTCTGTATTTATCTATCTATAAAAATCTATTCATATCTATGTCAGTCTGTTGATATCTATGTCTTTCTATCTCAATCTGTTCATACCTACCTATTTATTTATCTGTCTACACCAGTCTGTTTATATATAACTATTTATGTTCCTATGTCATGCTGTTCACAACTACCTATCTCAGTTTGTTCATATCTATTTATTTATCTATGTTTGTCCACATCTGTCTATCTATCTATCTATCTATCAATGTCATTCTGCTCATATCTGTCTATTTATCTCAGTCTGTTCATATCTATGTCAGACTGTTCAAACATAACTATCTATCTACCTATTTATTTATCTATGTCAACCTGTTCATATCTAAGTCTGTTCATACATACCTATTTATTCATCTATCCAAATCTGTTCATTATATAATTATTTATTTTTGTTTAATCCTACCAGTCCATCTGTTACAATTTTTTTATATCTATCTCAATCTGTTCATATGTACCTACTTAACTCTAAGTCTGTTGATATCTATCTATAGATATATCTATATCAGTCTATTCAGTATGTGTAAGTATCTATTTCATGATATTCACACCCATATATCTAAATCTGTACCTATCTATCTGAATCTATTTATATCTATCGATTTCAGTCTGTTTGTATTTATCTATTTGTCTATCTATAAAAATCTATTCATATTTCTGTCAGTCTGTTCATATCTATCTATTTTTCTATATCAGCCTGTTTATACTTACCTATTTATTTACCTATCTACACCAGCTTGTTTATATATAACTATTTATTTACCTATGTCACTCTGTTCATAATTATCTATCTCAGTTTGTTTATAACTATTTTTCAATATATACCAGTCTGTTCATATCTATCCATTTATCTTTGTCAGTCTGTTCATATTTATTTATTTATCTATGTTTGTACATACCTATCTCTGTACATATCTATCTATCTATATATCTATCTATCTAAATTTGTTCATATCTGTCTGTCTATATTTGTTCATATCTATCTATATTTTTTCATATCGCTCTATCTTTATTTGTTCATATCTGTCTGTCTATCTATCTTTATTTGTTCATATCTGTCTGTCTATTTATCTATATTTGTTCATATCTTTATTTGTTCATATCTATCCATCTATATTTGTTCATATCTTTATTTGTTCATATCTATCCATCTATATTTGTTCATATCTTTATTTGTTCATATCTATCCATCTATATTTGTTCATATTTCTCTGTCTATCTATCTATATATGTTCATATCTATCTATCTATCTATCTATCTATCTATCTATCTATGTTCATATCTGTCAATCTATCTATGTGATTCTGTTCATATATGCCTATTGATTTATCTTGGTCAATCTGTTCATATCTATGTCAGTCTGTTCAAACCTATCTATCAATCTGTTCATATCTATCTATCTATCTATCTATCTATGTCAGCCTGTTCATATCTATTTATGTATGTATCTAACTATATCTATTCATTTCTATTTATTTAATTGGGCAGACGGAACTCTTAGGAGTTGTCGATAGCTATGCAAGCACAAAGCCACAAATCATCGTGGCCGAGTGTCTGAGCATGCTGGCCTTGTTCAAATTGTTGATCTTGCTAGATATCACGCTCTCTCCCAAAAACTGTAACTAAGGTCTGCTTGACATAGTTGCAGTATAAACCACAGGTGGGCTGTGGGTGTTGAGCAAACACAAATGTGCCTGAGCGAGCACCTGCAATAGGGATTAGCTTGCCGCTCTAGTAGATGGGTATCCTCAAATACGAGTGGGCTACTATTATTTATCAAACAATGTCAGCCTGTTCATATCTATCTAAGTATTTATCTATGTCTTCATATCTATCTATTTATTTATGTCAGCCTGTTGATATCTATGTACTTAACTCTCACAGTCTGTTGATATCTATCTATCTATCTATCTATGCCAGTCTGTACATATCTATGTATATATCTATGCCAGTCTGTTCACATCTATCTATGCCAATCTGTTCATATCTATCTATCTATTTATCTATATCAGCCGGTTCATATCTATGTATCTATGTCTGTTCATTTCTATTTATTTATCAATCAATTTCAGCCTGTTCATATCTAAGTATTTATCTATATCTATCTGTTCATATCTATCTAATTAACTCTCACAGTCTGTTGATATCTATCTATTTATAGAGGTAACTATAATATTCTGTTCAGTATCTATGTAAGTAACTATTCCATGCTTTTCATACGCATCTATCTAAATCAGTTCATATCTATATATCTAAATCAGTTCAGATTTATCGAAATCTGTTCATATCTGTCTATTACAGTCTGTTCATATCTATTTATCTATCTCAGTCTTTTCATATCTATACCTGTTCATATCTATTTCCATCTGTTCATATATCTATCTATCTATCTATCTATCTATCTATCTTCATGTCTATCTATCTATCTTTCACTATGTGTTCATGTCTCCCTATATAATACGTTCATATTTTCTGACCTTCGCATGAACTTCTCCACTTAAATTTTTAAATCTGGTCACTTGGTTTATCTCTCTTTTCATAATTGTCTTATAATTATTATAATTTTTTAAGTTTAGCTTAGTTTGGCACAAGGCCACAAATAGGGATAGAATGACTTAATAGTACTAGTACGGTTAAGTCATGCTTTAAATCCCTACTTGTGGCCTTGTGCCAAACTAGTCAACCTAGCTTGCCAACAATTGCCAACATCAAGGCATTCTCTATTTTTAACATCTCAATCTTTTAAGCTTGTTCACGCATGCCCCAATCAATTTATCACTGTTCTCTATAATCTGTTGAAGTTTGTTCATATCTATTTATTTATTGAAATCTCTTCAGACATATCACAGTGTCTTCATATACGTATATCTATCTCAGTCTGTATATATCTCTCTATGCTAGTCTGTTCTTATCTATCTAGCTATCTATGCCAGTCTGTTTATATCTATGTATCTATACCAGTCTGTTCATATCTATCTAGCTATCTATGCCAATCTGTTCATATCTATCTATGCCAATCTGTTCATATCTATCTATCTATCTATCTATCTATCTATGCCAGTCTGTTCATATCTATCTTTCTATCTATCTATCTATGTCATATATATATATATATATATATATATGTCTATGTTTCAGAAATGAGGTATTATGTACATTATTTACATTATTCGGATTATTGTCCTCATCTTTGTCACCATATTTATTACGTTTCAAGAACACATGGCACAGTGGATAAAGGCGTTAGTTTGATCCAGTGACAGAACCCAAAGAGTGTGAGTTCAATACCCAGTTAAGGCAGTGGAGAACTTTCAGAGGGAAATTAACAGGAAATAACTGATAACTGACATCCATTAAACATGGCATGTGTAACTAGAACAGTCTACCCCAGTGAGCGAAATAAAGGCTTCAGTTCGACATTCCAACCACCTGAAGAAGGCCAGAGTGTACAAAGCCGAAACATTGTAATAAATATGGCGACAAAGATGAGGACAATAGTCTGAATAATGTAAATGATACAGTGTTGTTTGATAAAAGTGACTCACCTGGTTTTTTTTACAAAAAATACTTTTTGTCTATTGTTTTGGGGGTTAAAATAATTTTTAATCTTACTAATATAAAGACCCCTTCCCGACCACCTAGAAAAAAAGTTTATTCACCCTAAGGTATTCTGTTGATAATTATAAATTTGGATATAAATGAGATTCAGGAAAAAACTCTGTGCAAAAAAAGTGACTCAGATATCGCATTCTAATGATTAAACTGGTAAATTTAAAGAGCTTTTGACAAAATATTGAAAACTATTTTATAATTCACCCAGAACAATATTCTAGAGAATTCTAGAACAGCTTAAATTAAATCTAGAGTATTCCAGAATATTCCAGAAAGCCTTATACAGTATAAAAACAGCTTGAAATAGCCACTCAAGTCACTAACCAGATGAAAGGGTACAAACACGCATCAGAACCACTTAAGGTATCTATTATTGCCCTCTCAAAAGCAGGCAAGTCTACGAGAGAAATTGCAGAAATTGCTATAACCTCACAATCAGCTGTCTCTCGAGTGCTTAGGGCATATAATGATGCCACTCCTGCATCAAGGAAGGAAACAAGGGGAGGAAAGAAAAAGATTGATGATAGAACTGGCAGAGTAATCAAGAGAGAAGTTGCGAAGAATAGGACTATAACTAGCCAAGAAATTGCAGCCAGTCTAAGTGAAGAGCAATGTGTTAGTCTTGCCTTTTCAACAGTCCATCGGTGGCTGTTAGAACAAGGCTACAAATCTTGTACACGAAGGTTTAAGCCGCTAATAAGCAAAGCCAACAAAGCCAAGAGACTTAAATGGACTCACTATTACAAAAATTTTACCGTAGAAGACTGGAAGAATGTTCTCTTCTCGGATGAAACGAAAGTTGAGCTAAATTCAAAGGATAAGGTGAGTCACTTTTATCCAACAGCACTGTATATATATATATATATATATATATATATATATATATATATATATAAAGGGTGTTTCATTAAGATGGATCAAAGTCAGCATTAAATAAATCAGTGTTATTCATGAAAATTTATTTATTTCTCTATTGGATCATATTATTTAAGTCATGGCAATTATGTGTGAAAAATAATATCGCCCAAATGTCCACCAAGGCTTCGGTGGCACATCGCCACTCGATGGCCAAAATTTTTGATGACGTTTCTGCATAGTTGCTCCTCGATCTATCCAATATGCCTTATTATCTCATCCTTTAGCTGTTGAATTGTTGTTGGCCAGATCTTATTTTTGAGATGACCCAAAAGGAAGAAATCTAAAGGTGTCAAGTTGCACGATCTATCTCTCTATGCCAGTCTGTTTATATCTATAATCTATCTATCTATGCCAGTCTGTTCATATCTATCTATCTATCTATCTATCTATCTATCTATCTAACTATCTCAGTCTGTTCATATCTATCTATCTATCTATCTATCTCAGTCTGTTCATATCTATCTATCTATCTATCTATCTATGCCAGTCTGTTCATATCCATCTATCTATCTATGCCAGTCTGTTCATATCTATCTATGCCAGTCTATTCATATCTATCTATGCCAGTCTATTCATATCTATCTATCTATCTATCTATCTATGCCAGTCTGTTCATATCCATCTATCTATCTATGCCAGTCTGTTTCTATCTATCTATCTATCTCAATCTGTTCATATCTATCTATCTATCTATCTCAATCTGTTCATATCTATCTATCTATCTATCTATCTATCTATCTATCTATCTATGCCAGTCTGTTCATATCCATCTATCTATCTATGCTAGACTGTTCATATTCATCTATCTATCTATGCCAGTCTGTTTATATCCATCTATCTATCTCAATCTGTTCATATCTATCTATCTATCTATCTATCTATCTATTTATCTATGCCAGTCTGTTCATATCCATCTATCTCTCTATGCTAGTCTGTTCATATTCATCTATCTATCTATGCCAGTCTGTTCATATCCATCTATCTATCTATCTACCTATGCCAGCCTGTTCATATCTATCTAAATCTGTCCATATCCATCTTTAATCATTTCTATCTCACTCTATTCATATCTATTATTTATAATTCTACTTTTGAGATAAACTTTGTGTTTCATTGAAAATAAAATATATTCTTGTCATTTATAAAGAACAAAAGACAATTCCATTCTACATGAGATTATATTTTACTAAAATCCAATAAAAATACATTAACTTTATTTTTATTTACCTACCAACAAATCTTTAGTATATGAAATCCTTTGGTATTCATGTCATCTTCCAAAATAAAACTGTTCCCTTACTATCCACAGATCCAATAATCATTCAACTAGACATTAAAAATCTGTCAAACATGATTTATTTTGTTGCAGGAAAAGTTTCTCTTATCTTTTTTATAAAATCTTTTAATCGTATAAATCTGTATCTCCATATACTCTGATTTTTGATGACCTTATGCCATCTTTCAAATAAAATGTTTATTCCAACCCATGACAATTGTACTGAAAGTGGTGCATCACATGGTTGGAAGTCAGGTATTACATTCCACTGATTTTTGACAATCAATTTACAGTTAATATCTGTTTACTCCAGAGCTTGGCTTTATCTATTATTTAGTCCAGAGGTGTGTCTAATTTATTCTTTGCAAATATTTGTGGTTTTGTACATTATCAAAAGTTTTCTATTGTTCAAAATTTAGTAATATATTCACACATAGAAACATTTGTGTATATATATATATATATATATATATATATATATATATAAGGCTGTTCCAATAATTTGTACTGATTTTAAATGTGAATTAAGTTTAAGTGTCTAATGATTTTTTTTCTTCCAGATTTAACGACTTAAGTCTTTGGTAATTTCAGCTATTGAAAATTTAACAATCAAACAACCTGTTAAAGTTATCGAAGCCTATTAAAAATTGGACATTCAAACAGAAATACAATGAGAAATTCCTAGGTTGCACCATCTCTTGAAACAGCAAAGTCAATTGATCACCACGATTGTGCAACTTGACACCTTTAGATTTCTTCCTTTGGGGTCATCTCAAAAATAAGGTCTTGCCAACATATCAATAGCTTAAGGATGAGATAATAAGGCATATTTGTGAGATCGAGGAGCAACTATGCAGAGACATCATCAAAAATTTTGACCATTGAGTGAAGGTGTGCCACCAAAGCCTTGGTGGATATTTCGGTGATATTATTTTTCATACATTATTGCCATGACTTAAATAATATGATCCAATAGAGAAATAAATAAATTTTCATGAATAACACTGATTTATTTAATGCTGCCTTTGATCCATCTTAATGAAACACCCTTTATATATATATATATATATATATATATATATATATATATATATATATATGAGGTGTAACAGCAAAATTGTCCAATTGTTAGATTAAGCTTTGAATCATTGTATATTGGAAATGATTAAAGATATCTTACTAGAATTCTCCATGGCTTTATAACTCTATTGGACTCTATTTTAAGCAATAAGAATGTATAATTACTCTCCAAACATAACAGAAGAATCATGATGGAATTGATCATAAATGAAAATGAGATGTTCATCATTAATTAATCATAGCTAAGGATTAGAAGCTCATAAAGGACTGAAATTAAGTTCAAATATATGTATATTATTCCAGGATCATTTTCCAACTTATTCAAGATGGTCTTTGCCCTTTCTAACTTTTTAACTTTCTGTCCTGGAGTAGCAAGGTGCTTCATATACAATTTCATTTTCAAGTATTTTTTCACTGCCCTTTTGACTGTCATAGCCAAAACTCCTCTGTCACATGCCAAATGTTTTATGGATTGAGTTGGATCATTTCTAATCGATCTCTTTAGCTCTAAGTTGAAATGATGATCCCTCTTCCTGTTTTGACTTCCTGATTCAGTTTTCCTCTGTACTGTTCCATCTTTTTTAAACTTATTCGCCATTCTCTTGATGGTTCTTGAATGGACTTTGAAGATGGAAACCAGAGTGTGAATGTTGGTGCTATTACTGCTGACCTGAATGATCTTTTTTGTCTCGCTTGGGAAGATAGTGGAGCTAAAACAAAATGATTTTAACCTGTTCACTTTCTAGCTGAATAACTCAAAGGGTTTTTTTAGTGATTCTTACAACAAATGGTGTCAAGATGACTAAACAAACGTCTTATCTGAAAACCTGGTTCTCCTGGTCAAGAAGAAGCAAAACATCCCCAGAGCAGAATGCTCCTACCACTGTGCTTAATTGTAGAGAGGGTATTTTTTTGTTTGTGAACTTCATTCACTTTTCTCCATACATAACAGGGGTTCATGTGACCAAATAATTTAATAAGTTTGGTTTCATCTGACCATAAAACAGTTTCAATATTTACTCCCATGTTCTAAACCGGTAATTCTCAATGTGGTCCAGGTGGACCACCGGTGGTCTACATAGCATTTCTAGTGGTCCACAGAGAATTCATAGCCATAAAAATATTGTAGCCATTTCACGAAAGTGTATCTAAATTATTCATATTTTGAAGAATTAAAAAATATAATATTTTCTTTAATAACAAACATGTCCATTATACATTATTTACATTATTCAGACTATTGTCCTCATCTTTGTCGCCATATTTATTACGTTTCGGCTGTTGTATGCCCCAACCTTCTTCAGGTGATTGGAATGTCGAACTCTACCCTTTATTTTGCTCACTGGGGTAGACTGTTCTAGTTCCACATGCCATGCTTTAAAGGATGTCAGTTATCAGTTATCTCCTGTTAATTCCCCTCTGAAAGTTCTCCACTGCCCTAACCAGGTATTGAACTCACACTCTTTGGGTCCTGTCATTGGATCTAATGCCTTTATCCACTGTGCCATGTTTCCTCAAGAGTGTGAGTTCAATACCGGATAAGGCAGTGGAGAACTTTCAGAGGGAAATTATCAGGAGATAACTGACATCCATTAGACATGTGTCCTTGATCCAGTGGCATGACCCAAAGAGTGTGAGTTCAATACCTGGTTAAGGCAGTGGAGAACTTGGAGAGAGAAATTAACAGGAGATAACTGATAACTGACATCCATTAAACATGGCATGTGGAACTAGAACAGTCTACTCCAGTGATCAAAATAAAGGCTTCAGTTCGACATTCCAACCACCTGAAGAAGGTCGGAGCATGCAACGGCCGAAACGTTGTAATAAATATGATGACAAAGATGAGAAAAATAGTCTGAATAATGTACATAATGTACATAATACCTCATCTCAGAAACATAGACAGATACTGAAGGGCCGAAACGTTGTAATAAATATGACGACAAAGATGAGGACAATAGTCCGAATAATGTAAATAGTGTACATACTACCTCATCTCAGAAACATAGACAGATACTGAAGGGCCGAAACGCTGTAATGAATATGACGACAAAGATGAGGACAATAGTCCGAATAATGTAAATAATGTACATAATACCTCATCTCAGGAACATAGACAGATACTGAAGGGCCGAAACGTTGTAATAAATATGACGACAAAGATGAGGACAATAGTCCGAATAATGTAAATAGTGTACATAATACCTCATTTCAGAAACATAGACAGAATGTCCATTATATCGGTATTATGCTATGCTATATTTATTTTATCTTTTAACATATATCTGATATCCTGTGATTTTGATATCCTATGTTTATCCTTGCTACCTAAAATAAATTTTAAAGTCTAAATAGACTACTTTGTCTTTTGATTGAGTATTTTGGTATGAAAATTGAAGTCTAAAAATAAAAATAGGAGTGGTCCATTTGAATTTTTTGAAGAAAAAATGGTAAACAGGCTGAAAAAGTTTAAGAAGCACTGTTCTAGATGGCTTCTAGCATAAGCTAATCTGCATTTTAGGTGTTTAGCCTTAAGTAAGTGAATTTCTTCCTTGGCTGACAAGCTCTAAGTTCAGCTCAATGAAAGCATCTGGTGACTGTGTTCATCAATATATTCAACCCTGATGTCTTTACATCATTAACAATGTCTTCTATCTTTAAGTGAGGATTCTTTAAGACATCTCTAATAATTTTCCTTTCCATTCTCTCAGAAATTAACCGTTTTCTGCTAGTCCTTAAATTATTCACAACACAATGAGAATGATTGTACTTCTTGATAATGCTACAAATTTTCAATCTTGGAACATTTAAATACTTGGAAAGTATTGTATATCCTTCACCTTGTTTGTATGCATCAACTATCTTTATTTAGAGCTTCTTGTCAAGTCCAGCCATCTTCACCATGGTCACAGAAGAAATAAGTTATTTTGGCACGAGGCACTCCCATATTGTCTTCTTCATTACCTTTTAGAATGTTATAGAATCAGGTCAATACTATTTCATTTTCTAAGGATTGGAAGCTCATGAAGGACTGAAATTAAGCTAAAATGTCTTATCTGAAAACCTGGTTCTCCTGGTCAAGAAGAAGCAAAACATCCTCAGAGCAGAATTCTCCCACCACCGTGCTTAATTTTAGGCAGGGTATTTTTTTTGTTTGTGAACTTCATTCACTTTCCTCCATACATAACAGGAGTTGATGTGACCAAATAATTCAATAAGTTTGGTTTCGTCTGACTATAAAACAGTTTCAATATTTTCATTTAGAGCTTCTTAATAGATAATTATTAGACAGATAGATAGATAGATAGATAGATAGATAGATAATGAATAGACTGAGATAGTGTTATGCCATAGTACCTATTCTTTGGTAATGGACTCTCCCATAGATAATAAGTAGGAGTAGCAGTGGCAAATCTGGCAGAATGGTGTTGAGCGCGTCAGTTGAGATTCGGACATTTGAAGTACCAACCATCACAACTAGATTGCTGCGCCATTGACTCTTATTTTCCAAGTTCCTAACATTTTGTACGTCGGACCTAATTTACGACGACTTATTAGAAATACAAGCCTCCACTGTGAAAATACTCCACAACAGATAGATAGATAGATAATGAATAGACTGAGATAGATAGATAGATAGATAGATAGATAGATAGATAGATAGATAGATAGATAGATGATGATTATACAGATAATTAATAGATAGATAATTATTAGATAGATAGATAATGAATAGATTGAGATAGATAGATAATTATTAGATAGATAATGAATAGATAGATAAATAGAGAGCTAGATAGATAATGAATAGACTGAGATAGATAGATCGATAGATAGATAAATAGATAGATTGATAGATCGATAGAGAGATAGATAGATAGATAGATAAATAAATTAAGAATAAATGACAACTTAAGAAGAAAACATTACAGTTGCCATAGAGTAATATTATATCATTATTTCCATCAGGGGTGAGGGCAGATAATTTTGGACTGCACCAATTTAAAAAAATATATATATAACTATCAATAAAATAGATCAAATCTTTTAAAAATTTAATGAGTTATTCAAAACTAAATATGGAATGAACTATTTAAGGTAAATTCAGTAAGTACTTCCAAATTTTCACAATTCCTTAGGAAATATGCAAATATACAGTGGGGGTGCAAATAATTCTGTCCACAACTGTATATATGTCACATACACTGATGGTTGGGCCATGGTATCTATATATCTAAGTTTGTCTGTCTGTCTGTCTGTCTGTCTGTCTCTCTCTCTCTCTCTCTCTCTCTCTATATATATATATATATATATATATATATATATATATAATGGACTCTCTTGTTGGTTTTGGAGTATGAGGATCTGACAGCTTAATTGATTCAGTTATGAAATTTTGTGTGCTAATCTTAAGTGGCACTTAAGACCTGCTAATGATTTACAAAGGAGGCCACATATGGAGCAACAGTAAGGATTGTGGGATGAGATCACTGTTAGATTGGCTGACCTTTTAGATCTTGTTCTCACTTCTTGAAGATGATTCAGACAATCAGATTGAAAACCACTGAGTCCACTAAAACACATTGATCTCCATTCTATCCGCTTCAAGGCTAAGTGCTCAAGGGTGTTATGTGGTATATTGACAGCTGACAATTGCTTTTCAGCTTGTCTTTGTATTCCTGTAGCCCTGATCTAAGTGGCTGTACATTAGGATCTTGGGTATTCTGTCATTAGACATTCTCAAGACATGACCAGTTCATCGTAACTGAGACTGTATGAGAAAAGTGTTGATTCTGCCAATATTACACCTGTTAAACAGGTCTACGTTAGATCTCCTATGGTGAAGGTTAACTCCACAGATTGCATGCAGACAGTTTTTATGGAAAACATCCAGCTGGTGTATATGGTATCTGTATGGAGTCCACAAATCTGAGCCATACAAAAGGATGGCAAGGACAACACCTCTGTAAATCTGAATTTTCGTATCCAGTCGAATACCCCGCTAATTCCACAAGTGATGGCAAAGTTTGCTGAAAGCACTGGTAGCCTGAGCAATCTGATGCATGATTTTATCATCTAAAGTTCCACTGTAATTGACTTTGCTACCAAGATAGGTGAAAGACTTTACAAAGTTGAGGGCTTTGTCTTCTACTCTCAATGGTCTCACTGGAAATTTGTAGACTGGTGGTTTTTGTTTCTCACCACAGAATTGCTTCAGAGTAGGACAAGGTTGGTGCTTCAGTTTTCTTTATGCTAAGTGTAAGACCAAAGGCTTTACATGCAGCAGA
Organism: Acanthosepion pharaonis; assembly: GCA_903632075.3. Classification (NCBI taxonomy): domain Eukaryota; kingdom Metazoa; phylum Mollusca; class Cephalopoda; order Sepiida; family Sepiidae; genus Acanthosepion; species Acanthosepion pharaonis. The sequence goes on along the minus strand of CAHIKZ030000046.1, from coordinate 653,789 downwards.
GAAACGATTTATTAGATGTTGGGCCTCCTCAAAGGATGTCGCTACAAGAGCAGCATGATCAGCAAACAACAAATCACAAATAATATGCGTACAAAGGTGGGTCTTGGCTTTGAAACACTGATGATTGAAGAGACCACCAGTTGTTTGAGACTGAAACTTGACGCCGCCCTCTGTGTCTGCAAATGCATATTTCAGCATCACCAAGAAGAAAAGGGCAAAAAAGAACAGGGGCCATGACACAACCTTGCTTGGTGACATATATATATATATATATATATATATATATATATATATATATATAATGACATCAAACTTAGTAGAAAGAAAAATGAGAAAATTGCCAGTCAACTGCTGAAAACCTCCTGTAGAGTGGACTGAACAATTACAGAAAAGCTTGTCTACCAACCTCTGGAGTCGAGGGGCTCAATCAAAGTGCCAAATTTTATTCGTATTAAGCTTAAATAGATAGATAGATAGATAGATAGATAGATAGATAGATAGATAGATAGATAATGAATAGACTGAGATAGATAGATAGATAGATAGATAATGAATAGACTGAGATAGATAGATAGACAGATAATGAATAGACTAAGATAGATAGATAGATAGATAGATAATGAATAGACTGAGATAGATAGATAGATAGATAAGGAATAGACAGATAGATAATTAATAGACTGAGATAGATAGATCATGAATAGACTGAGATAGAGAGATAGATATTAGATATTAAATGACCTATAAAACAATAATTTTGAAGTAATAAAATATTTGGGATTAAAAATAAATCCTTTAATTATTTAGCAAATGTTTTGTTTGTGTTTAAACTAGGCAGATATGAACTTTCGGGAAAAATAATCTGAGTAAGTTCCTTTTCTTTAAAAGAGAAAATAAAGCCTTGCTGAACTGTGATGTTCTTCATCAAGGGGTAAAGCATACTGAACCAAATGATAGTTTCTCTTACAGAGTGGAATTCAGATTCAATCCCTGCAGGAGAGCATATTTACTTTACATTCTGACGTCAGAAAATGTCAGATGACAGAAATCACCCTAAAACATAAACCATATGTGAACATAGTCATGCCAACTCATTCCATATATATATATATATATATATATATATATATATATATATATATAAATAAAATTCATTGAGTCTGATATAAACCTCAACAGGAAAATAGAGGAAGCACTGGACGACCGTTTCGTTATATAATTGGGACTCATCAGCAGTGCGCATCCACCACCAGGTATCGAAACCCTGACAGTTGGGTTGTCAAGCAGACAACATACCAACTGTACCAACCGGGCCTCGACACCGAAGAGATTCATATCAGACTCAACATATGTTGAGTCTGATATGAATCTCATGAACATATGTTTGAGTCTGATATGAATCTCTTCGGTGTCGAGGTGTCCTGGTACAGTTGGTATGTTGTCTGCTTGACAACCCAACTGTCAGGGTTTCGATACCTGGTGGTGGATGCGCACTGCCGATGAGTCCCAATTATATAACGAAACGGTCGTCCAGTTCTTCCTCTATTTTCCTGTTGAGGTTTATATCAGACTCAATGAATTTATTTATATGTTTATCAAATCCTCCTACTTATTATATGTGTTTATCGTTGCTTGATCCGCTTCTAATGCTCCAGTTGGCGCTGAAGGAGAGTAGTCGTGGCTCCCGGGGCACAGTCTTATGGTTATATAAGCGAACTCAGGAGAGTTCCGCCACGGAATATGTGAGTGAGTCTGCGCTATGTTGAGTCTGATATGAATCTCTTAGAATAATTCAGAACCTATACCAATGGTACAGTTGGTATGTTGTCTGCTTGACAACCCAACTGTCAGGGTTTCGATAACTGGTGGTGAATGCGCACTGCTGATGAGTCCCAATTATAGGACAAAACGGCCGTCCAGTGCTTCCTCTATTTTCCTGTTGAGGTTTATATCAGACTCAATGAATTTATTTATATGTTTATCAAATCCTCCTACTTATTATATATATATATATATATATATATATATATAGCTGTCAAAAGGTAGAGGCAAAGCTTAAAACAGGAAATAAAACAGTCATTAATGCTGCCAAACAAGGTTTTTATTGTTTCATGAAATGCAAAGACTAAAGAAAGTCTAGGACCAAAAATTGATCCATCCTGGGTATGACAATAAACTACGTCCATGTCTTGGGTATGACGATAAACTATGTCCACATCTTGGGTATGACGATGAACCATGTCCGTGTCTTGGGTATGACGATGAACCATGTCCGTGTCTTGAGTATGACAATCAACTACATCCATGTCTTGGGTATGACGATGAACTACGTCCATGTTTGGGTATGATGATGAACTACGTCCACGTCTAGGGTATGATGATGAAATACGTTCACATTTAGGGTAAGATGATGAACTACATCCACATCTAGGGTATGATGATAACCTACGTCCACGTCTTGGGTATGACGATGAACTATGTCGTTGTCTTGGGTATGATGATGAACTACATCTACGTCTAGGGTAGGATGATAAACTACATCCACGTATGTGGTATGACAATGAACTACGTCCACATCTTGGGTATGGCAATAAACTACATCCACGTCTTGGGTATGACAGTAAACTATGTCCATGTCTTGGGTATGATGATAAACTACATCCACATCTTGGGTAAGACACAGGGCTTCAGATTCAACACGAGAATCTACATCAAGTGCCTTGAGGAGGTAGTGCTGCCCTGGGTCAAGAGAGTGGCCACTGGGAGACTATGTCTGGCAACAGGACCTTGCACCATGACATACAAGCAGAACACAGCCACAGCTGTTAGACAATTTCTGCAGCCACATCACCCATTACATTTGACCACATCACTCTTCAGACTGCAACCCCCTTGATTATCATATGTGGGGTACAGTTGTGCGAAAGACCAAAAAAACTCCTTGTAACACCAAAGATGAACTGAAGGCAAGGATTATGGTAGAATTCACCAACTTAAGGAAGACTGTCCAGAAGAGTTGCAGGAGATTTCGAGGTTGTCTGGAGGATGTGGTTGAAGCCATTGGTGATTTTATTGAAGGAATTTACCCTTTAATATTTCAAAATATTTTTTTGTGTAATTTTGGAAAATACATCTGTTAAAATGAGATGTGAGTATCATTTTTGATCTTGTGTAATTTAGAAAACAATTTATCCATCACACCCTATATATATATATATATATATATATATATATATATATGGGGTTGTAGTTCCACTTTTATACAAGTTTTCTTAAAACTGAATAACAGGGTATAGAGATTAAGCTTTTTATTTAATTTTATTTCTGTTTGCATAAGGATTTTCTTTCTGGACATAAATTGTGCAAAAACCGTCCAAATGTTCTATATATGCAAGAGCTTTAAAAAAAATCCTTGATAATGGCTAATATAATATCAAAAAATGCTCTTCTTCTTCTTCTTCTTCTCTCTCTCTACTGTTCCTCCTTGTCCCAATCTGCTTTCTTTCTTTTCTCTCTCTATTTTTCCTCTTTGTCCCAACCTTATTTCATTCATTCTTTCTCTCTTTGACTCTCACTTTTTTAGTCTTTGTCTCAATGTGACTTCTTTCCCTGTCTCTCCTCTCTCTCTTCTTTTCCTCTTTCTCCCAATCTTTTTTCCTTCCTGTGTTTCTTCTTTTTCTTTTCTCTTTGTCACAACCTGACGTCTTTCCTTCTTTCTTTGACTCTTCTCTCTTCTTTTCATCTTTTTCCCAATCTAACTCTCTTTCCTTGTCTCTTCTCTCTCTCTCTCTCTCTCTTCTTTTCCTTTTTTTATCCCAATCTCACTTCTTTCACTGTCTCTTCTCTCTTTCTTCTTTTCTGCTTTGTCCCAATCAGCCTTTTTCCTTCCTTTATCTCTTCTCTCTCTTCTTTTCCTCTTTGTCCCAATCTAATTTCTTCTTTCTCTGACTCTTCTCTCTTTTCCTTGTCATCCCAATCTCAATTCCTGCCCTGTCTTCTCTCTTTTCCTTTTTATCTCAATCAGACTTGTTTCTTTAACTCTTCTATCTTTATTTTCTCTCTGTCCCAATCTGACTCCTTTATTTGACTTTTCTCTCTCTCTTCTTTTCCTCTTTGTCCCAACCTGACTTCTTTATTTGCTTGACTTTTCTCTCTCTATTCTTTTCCTCTTTGTCTCAAACTGATTTGTTTTTTTGACTCTTCTCTTTTCTTTTCCTCTTTGAGTCTTCTTTCTCTATCTTCTTTTCCCTAATCTGCCATCATTCTTCCTTTGTCTCTTCTCTCTCTTCTTTTTTTCTTTGAATTTTTACATACTTCTGCTTTACTTTGCCAGCCATCTTTTTATTCTTCATCTCTTTCTAAAATTCTTTCTTGCATTTTAATTTCATTCTCATTCTGTCTCTCTGTTGCTTTTTCTTGTTTTTCTTTCTCTCATTCTGTTATTCATCTTCAATTTTTTTCATTTATTTTCTCTTTCTTTTCCTTACACCAATTTTTATGTAGAAATATTGTCATTGTTTTTCTCCATATAAATCTTCTGCCATTTTTTTTTTTACTTTTTACCTCATTCCTTCATTTTTACCTCATTCCTTCATTTTTACCTCATTCTATCCTAATTTTATCTATTTTCCTTTTTCCACATCTATCATCTTTAATAAGTTTCTTTTTCTTCTTGCACCTATTTCTTTATAGCTGTTTTGCAAATTTTCATTTGATCAATTTTCCAATTTTCCTCATACAATTTATTTTCTTTCCAATTTCTTTCATTGTCTTTCTTCAGGAATTTTTTTTTTTCATTTATTTTTTTTCAACCTTGTTCTCCCATTTCCATTCATTTCTCCTTCATTCGAATTTAGTTTCTATTTTTTTTTCATTTATTTCTTGTAATCTTTACTTTTTGCTTCAAAGCTATTTATCTTCCATCTTGTTTTTATTTTTATGAATTTTTCATCCTGCTTTTGTCATTTTATTCATCCCTTTCAGAATTACTTCTTTCTATTTTTTGTCATTTATTATTCTTATTTTTTATTTGTTTTATTAACTTTTTTCCCTTGTGGCATTTTCACATTTTTTCTTTAACATCTTTTGTTTTTTATTCACTGATGTCTGTATTTTTCCCATGATGCTTTATCTTATCTCCTCACTACCTTTTCTGCCATTCTATTTCTCTCCAGAAATATCTAAGTGTGGCTGAACAATTTTTTCTTACAGGATGATACCTTTTTGTAATATCTAGATAAAATTGTGTGTGTGTGAGCCAATCAATTTATGTATACGTCTGTGTTAACATTTTATGCAGTTACAGACGTGTAGCTCTCTGAAATGGTGTGGAAAAGTTCTCAGATGAATTCGCTTCCAAAAATCTGACCAAATAGCTTTTTTTGTTAACAATACCCTTGATTGTGCTGAGAACTTTTCAGCATTTCCACATATAGACAAAGGAATTCTAACTACCATACAGGCACTGCATTGGTTCTTGATAATGACTGTGATGGACAAAAGGAAAGTCATGAATCTATCTGTCCCTACAACTATGGGTTAAATAGCATGAGAGACTAATAGGAAAGTTGATAAAGGGTGAATGAGTTTCTTATAGGAATGAATGGTCAACATGCAACTTGTTGTCATTGGCGAAAATTGTTGCCAAGTATTGAGGTGCTCATTGGAATTTCCTTCTGCGGGAAGAGTCCTATGTTGAATCTAAAGAGACATCTGCAGCCTCTGCATGGTAAGGTAAGAGGGTTTAGGGGATGGAGAGTTCTGGCTTTTCTTTGGGCTCTTTTTTTCTCTTCTATTTATCTTCTAGCGTTTACAAAGGATGTTATTTTTTGTGGACTGCTTATATCCAATTGGTTCTTTCTGCTGCTTTCATCTCCCAATTGACCAGAATTGACCCTGACCCTAACCCTGCCAGATGTCTGGCATATGGCCAAGGTGTTAGGACTATCAACATTAGTGCCGAGTCATGATGGTTTAAAGGCTCTTGCCAGATGCGAGTACTGAGAAGAGGATTTGTTTGGGAAGACAGATGTCTGACATATGGGCAAGATGTTAGGACTGTCAAAGTTGGTGCCGAGTCATGATGGTTTAAAGGCTCTTGCCAGATGCGAGTACTGAGAAGAGGATTTGTTTGGGATAACAGATGTCTGGCATATGGGCAAGATGTTAGGACTGTCAAAGTTGGTGCCGAGTCATGATGGTTTAAAGGCTCTTGCCAGATGCAAGTATTGAGAAGAGAATTTGTTTGTGTAAATGGATATCTGGCAGTCAGACAAGGTGTGCAACCCACTGAAGTGTGGCGAGTCATGATGATTTCTAGGCTCTCTATCTTTGTGCAGAGGAGAACTTTGTTTTTTCATGGTCCACTCCTGCCATGCGTTCTGCAGTATTTTATGAAGTTTTATTTGATGGAATCTTTCAAGTTTGTGGATGTCTCTTCAGTAGAGTACCCAGGTCTCACAGGAGAGTTGAGATTACAACAGCTTGGTAGATCATGAACTTGGTGGTTTGTGTTAGCACAGGATTGCTGAAGAATCTTTTGAATAGTTTCCAGGGTGCTGTCTGGGTGACCTTGATTCAGTTAATGATGTCTTTTTCAGCAGATACATTTGATGTCATTACACTCCAGTCAAATCCATTACATTCACTTACGTGCTAATACCCTAGGGAAAGGTATGAATCCTCTCCTTCTCCCTCCAGCTATGGGTAAATACCAGGACAGACTGGGTTCTATAGCCGTGGATAGCAACTGGTCTACCACAAAAGGAACTGGCAACCTACTGCAAGGAAAAAAATCTGCCTCGTCAGTCATGTATTGAAAGATACATGATTGCCTAAGCATATATCACGCATTGCAAATAACTGACTGCTGCTGCTTCTGATGATCATGATGATGATTATGATAATTATACTGATGCTGATGATATTGATGATTATGTGGATGCTGATGATAATGTTGCTGCTGCTGCTGATCATTTTACGCTGCTGCTGATGAATACTAATGATGCTGCTGATAGTGGTGATTATGATAATGATGCTATACTGCTGCTGCTTCTGATGATGATGATTATGATGATATGATCATGCTGTACAGGCATGGTGGAATAGTGGATAGCAGCTCAGATTGAGCAATAAGAGAGCCGAGTTCAAATTCCAGTCAAAATCCATTACATTCACTTACGTGCTGATACCCTTGGAAAAGGTATGAATCCTCCTCCCCCCCAGCCACGGGTAAATAGCAGGACAGACCGTGTTCTATAGCCTTGAATGGCAACTAGTCTACCACAGAAAGAAATGGCAACCTACTGCAGGAAAAAAATCTGCCTCGTCAGTCATGTATCGAAAGATACATGATCACCTAAGCATGTATCACGCATGGCACATGACTGATATTTCCAAATCAATGTTTTCTCTCATTCCCTCATGGTAATCTCGTAGAATCTTCATATCACAGAGAGTAACTCTATTCACCCTAACAATATCTCCGTCTTTGTCCTTTAACTAAACAAATATAGATCAACAAATTGAATAGTTAAACTAAACAAAAGCTTTAATCTTCCTCACCTTTTCTGATATGTGTGTTTCTTGAAATACCTTCAAAAGATTTGTACTCAGTGAGCAATCCTTTGTGAGTACATCTGCTAAATGTTCATTACTCTGATACAATGTATGGAAATTGTTCAACATTCTCCAGGTCCAGTCCATCGATGGTAATTATGACTTCAGGTGACTCCAACAAGCAGCAAGGAGATAGAAAACTCGTAACCTTAACCCCTGATGTGTACACGTTCACCAGGACATGGTGACATGATGGGGAGAGAGAGAGAGAGAGTGTGCACTGTGGGTCATAGGCAAGATATGTCTAAGATAAAACAGCTTGAAGACAAGCCTTCCCCTATCGCCTGCCTCCCCCCCACCTTTGGCCTTGTGCTACATTTTTTGTATTTGCAAAATAAATATTGCTTTCCTCTTTGATACCTTGACTTTACAAATTTCAGCACAGTACTAGATAAGCAATTAAGTCTAATCATTTTATAGATGAAATATCTAGATGTAACGTAAATTCTATGCTAACAGTTTCTTTTCTCGCACTTCTTGCTTGTGGAACTCTGTTTTGACTCCTTGCTTTCCAGTCAACTTCAATCTTCAAATGTTCAAATGTAATGTCAATTGGCATTTTCTGTCTTTTAATTCCTGTTTTTTTATTATTTTTTCTCCTTAATAATATTTTTTCTTATATTCTTTCAGACTCAGTAGACCCTTGCATCTTAGTGTCTTTATTGCTTTGATTGACTGGGGAGGATTTAAAATAGAACTAAAGTTAAAATAAAAAATAATAATAAAGAAGTGTTAAAATAAAAAAACAAAACTTAACCTGCTTACTACACATATCATTTTGTTCTTGTGAAATACAATTCATTTTTTGTATATATATATATATATATATATATATGTATAGTTGACTCTCCCGTCGAATTCGATGTATGCGGGTCAAGCAGATCAGTTTCCAGGAAACCGACAGCCCAACAACGACACATGAGATTTGATTATTGTGGTGAAGGCCTCATGCAGGACCATCCACACTTTTTGAAGGGTCGAATACAGAGACCTGGTGCACTAAGTGCCACAAGGTTCCCAAACAACCCTCCGCAGGTTTTGAATTCAGAGTTGTCCTTCTAGACCAGTTGCCATCCAAGGCTATAGAACCCAGTCTGTCCTGCTATTTTACCCATAGAGGATTCATACCTTTCCCAAGGGAATTAGCATGTAAATGAATGTAATGGATTAGACTGGAATTTGAACTCGGCTCTCGATTCCTCAATCCAAGCCGCTATCCATTATTCCACCATGCCTCCTATATATATATATATATATATATATATATATATATATATATATATTTTTTATATATATAGGAGGCACTATATAGGAGGCAATATATATATATATATATATATATATATATATATATATATATATATATATTGTCATCCACAGACAGACTGTTTTGCTGTTTCACAGCTCATCAGTGTGGCTAGACAGAAGCTGAGATCAAAACCTGACTGATTTGGTATCAGCCGGAGACTCTACCCCTAAGCCATTGGTACACAGCAGGGATGAAGGTGAATTTAGATGTATCTATTTTTAGATAAACATGCCACTGCTTGGAGAACTTGATTCATCTTAATGAAGAGTCTTGCTTCAGCAGCAGTAATAATCACTGTTTACAAATTCACTTTTCTCCCCGGGAGCTCAACTGAAATAATTTTTCTTTTTCAGGAGCATGTATATATTTTGTCATCTACAGACAGACTGATTCACTGTTTCACAGCTCACATAGCCTCTGTTTTTTATTGAACTCCTCCTAGTGTTTTGGAGATAGACCCCCATAACCATATATATTCTGAAACTACATTATCCAGGGTACTTGGATGAGTATATTTCATTTTGATCAAAGGGTGTCTACAAACCCCACCGCTCACCAGAATTTTTTTCCCTTCGATTTAAATTAAATTTAAATTTGTACAATGCAATGATTCCTATCCAATATATAGGAGAAAGCCAGAAGATGGAGGTCACACCAGCAAGATCAAAATAAGATAACACAGATGTCAAGTTGAGCAAGAAATCACCAATCAGAAGATAGAGGTCACATCAGCAAGATCATTGAGTAATACTGAAATGCAAATTATAACAATGATTTAAAATCAATCATCATTTTCTTAAAAAAATATGTGTGACACGCAGCAAGGGGTGGGTAATTTGGCTAGTATATATATATATATATATTATAAAAATATGATTCCTTCGCTACATAAGAGTTCTCATGTTTCATCTTCAAGTGAAAATTTAGGAATAAGCTATCTTGTGGTTTGCGCGTGTTTATAAGTATCGTCCATTGCAACATTGCAATGGACCATACTATGAAATGGGACCCAACACCTTGATTCAACTTAATTTTAACAATTATATTGATGGTTTCAGCTCTCGTTTTTGAAACATGAGTACTCTTATGTAGCGAAGGAATCATATTTTTAAAATAATATTATAATGTAAGCTCTACTTCTGTATGGAGCACTGTCTTCTTAAAAATAAAAACAAAAATACTAAGGAACTTCGGATTATTTACCTGACGTGTTCCTTCCTATTTTTTTGCATACTTCCGCACACACACACACATTATATATATATATATATATATATATATAGAGAGAGAGAGAGAGAGAGAGAGAGGATTAATATGAGTAAAGGTTTGTCACTTAGTTGACTAATGTTATCTTCAGCATCCAGACTCTAGAGTTTCATAAGTGGATCTGTCTATGCACTCTTCAGGTGATATCAGTAATTTACTGCTTATATTTTTTCAATATTTTTTCTTTTTATACACTTTAACCAATGATAAGTGTTATAAAAAGGAAAAAATTGAGACAGTAGATAATGATTGACATTGCATTTAAATTTTTGAAGATTAAAGTTGACTTGGAAGCAAGAAGCCAGAAGAGTGATCTGGGTAAGATGATAAACTACATCCAGCAGCAAGGCCTCTGACCAGGAGGTTTTGAGAAGCATGGAACCATCTCTTAATTGCTGGTATTGTCAAGTCAACCCTGACCCAGAGTGGTCGCACCTGTTAGGATTCCAGCTATGGACAAATAGTTAACCCCAAAACTGGTGTCAAAACACTATGAAAGTGTAAAAATAGATTTTAATGTCATCAATACATTTTTGTAAAAAATTATTACCAGCAACGAATTTTTGAAGAAAAAATTATTACCAGCAATACATTTTTGAAGGAAAAGAATATTAGCAGCAATACAGTTTTGGAAAAAAAATATTAGCAGCAACATATTTTTGAAAAAAAAATTATTAGCAGCAACATATTTTTGAAAAAAAAAATTACCAACAATAAAAATCTTGTCAGCATTAAATAATTCATTGAGGTAGATATGCCATAAAACAAAACAAAACAAAGCCAGAAGAAAGTTTAATATGCAAGAAGTGTGTAAGAAGAAACTGTTAGCATAGAACTTATGGATAAATCTAGCCATTTCAGTTGTAAAATGATGGGACCTAACTGTCAATCTAGTACTGCACTTAAATGAAAAAGTCTAGGTACCATAGAGGAAAGTTTATCAGAACAATTATCATGAATTTATAGAAAATAACACAGAAACTACATTACGGTGGTGGGAAAGTGACAAGTGACTGAAGGCAAGATCTTATTCTGCTAGAAAGAGAACAGGTTAAAATCATTTTGTGTCAGCCCCACTGTATTCTCAAATGTGCAATGGTGAGAGGAAAAAATCATTCAGGCCTTCAGTAATGGTAACAACATTCATACTCGGGCTTCTATCTTCAAAGTCCATTCAAGAACCATCAAGAGAACGGTGAATAAGTTTTAAAAAATGGGAACAGTAGAGAGGAAAACTGGATGAGGAGGTCGCAACAGGAAGAGGGATTGTCATTTCAACTTAGATCTAAAGAGATCAATTAGAAAAGATCCAACTCAATCCATAAGACTTTTGGCATATGAGAGAGGAGTTTCAGCTCTGGCAGTCCAAAGAGCAGTGAAAAAAACTTGAAAATGAAATCATATGTGAAACGCGTGAGGCACTCTGTTACTCCAGGGCAGAAAGTTAGAAGGTTAGAGAGGGCAAAGACCATCTTGAATAAGTTGGAAAATGATCCTGGTATATTTGAACTTAATTTTAGTCCTTTATGAGTTTCCAATCCTTAGCTATGATTAATTAATGATGAACATGTTATTTTCGTTTATGATCAATTCCATCATGATTCTTGTTATGCTTGGAGAGTAATTATACATTCTTATTGTTTAAAATAGAGTCGAATAGTGTTATAAAATTCTCAGAGAATTCCAGTAAGATATCTTCAACCATTTCTAAGATACAACAGTTCAATATCTGTCTATATTTCTGAGATGAGGTATTATGTACACTATTTATATTCGGACTATTGTCCTCTTCTTTGTTGCCATATTTATCACAACGTGTCGGCCGAGATGGTTCAATGTTCATGAGAAGAAGGCCAGAGTGTACAACGGTGAAACATTGTAATAAATATGGCAACAAAGATGAGGACAATAGTTCGAATAATGTAAATAGTGTACAACAGTTCAAATCTTAATCTAACAATTGGACAATTTTGCTGTTACACCCAGTAAATACATGGTGAGGGGGTGCCTTGACGTAGTGTAATGGTTAGAAAGATTGTCTTGCTAGATCAATTATGACTGAGTAGTGAGTTCGATCCTCACTGGGTGCCCCATACTTTTGACCTTGTGCCATATCTAAGCTGCACTTAGAAAATCACTATATCACGGTGAGGCAAAAGTCGTGCACCATAGGGATAATTTATTAAAAGTGTAATTACACATGTGAATTATTTTTCAGAGTTAATTATTTTTTAATGAGTATATAAGACAATGTCTGCAGAAAACTGCTATTTCATTTCTTTGATTTAATAAATTTTTATTTTTCAGAAACATATATAACTTTTTATGTAGGAAAAGGACATGGGTCATTGAAAGATCTACAAGTTCTTGTTTTGTTTATTGGTTTCCATTTTATTGTTGGTGTTTTATTTGTTTCTCTTAATTGCCATTACATTCACTTACATGCTAATACCCTTGGGAAAGCTGTGGATCCTCTTCTTCTCCCTCCAGCTATAGGTAAATAGCAGGACAGACTGGGTTCTATAGCCTTGGATGGCAACTGGTCTAAGAGAAGGAAAACTCTGAATTCAAAACCTACGGAGGGTCGTTTGGGGACCTGGTGTCACGTAGTGCACCAGGTCTCTGTATTTGGCCCTTCAAAAAGTGTGGATTCTCACTACCAACACCATCAACTTAAAAATAGAATAAATCCAATTTTTTTTGGAAGTTATTCTTGGATCTCTTGAGAATGGAACCAAGCTCTGAATTTTAAATTAAAATTTTGAGGTTAAATTTTAAGATTTTAGTTTCGGTTTTGAAATATAGTAATTTCTGTGTCACGATGAAGACATATTTTTTAAAAAATGATTATAATATTATGGTCTACTAAGTATCAAGCACTGTTTCTTTTTTTTAAATAAAAATAATTGCTAAAGAACACTTGATTATAAATCTGACTGTTTTTTCTTATTTGAATATACACACACACAGAGTTGATAACAGTGTTTCTCAAGAGCACCTCTCTGCGGCAGCTCAGTCTCACGTTGACTGCTGACCTGAGATGGAACAAATACATTGAGTCAGTTGCTTCGTCCACCACAAGGAAAGTTGGCTCCCTGTGCCACGCCAGGAAATTTTTCTCCCTGGAATCGATCCTCCAGATCTACAAATCAACAATTTGCCCTTGCATGGAGTATTGCTGCCATATATGGTCTGGAGCCCCTTCTGTTTGCCTCGGGGTTCTTGATAAGCTCCAGAGGCGGATATGCAATATAATTGGCCCTGTTCTGGCATCTCATCTACAGTCACTTTCTCACAGACGCGCTGTCGCCTCCCTCTGTCTGTTCTACAATTACTTTCATGGAAATTGCTCCAAGGAGCTGCATTCACTGGTTTCCAGACGTCATGAGTTCAAGCGACCTACGAGGCTGGCATCCCGCTCTCACCCTTTCACTGTTGAAATTACTAAATGTAGCCATCTCTTCTACTCCAATAGCTTCATATTTCGCAACTCTCGCCTGTGGAACTCCCTTCCCTATTCCAGTTTCCCTGAGAGCTATAATCTCCAACTATTCAAATGTAATGTCAATCGACATCTCCAGTTGCCTTGATCTATCC
>CAHIKZ030000046.1:595000-637500 GCA_903632075.3 Acanthosepion pharaonis | reverse complement strand
CTATCTATCTATCTATCTATCTATCTATCACAGCCCATTCTTTTCTATCTATCTTGGTCTGCTCTTTTCTTTCTTTCTTTCTATCAATCTATCTATCCCAGTCTGTTCTTTTCTGTCTATCTATCTTGGTCTGTTCTTTTATATCTATCTATCTATCTATCTATCTATCTATCTATCTATCACGGTCTGTTCTTTTCTCTCTGTATATGAGTTTCTTTATCTATCTCAGTCTTCTTTTCTCTATTGACCACTCTATTCATCTCTGTCAATCTATGCCAGTTTGTTCTTTTCTATCTATCTCAGATAAATATTAAAAAAAAAGACTGAGTGGAGATGAGCTGATTTTATTATCAGTTTAATCTGGATTCATTACTTTCATCCTGATTTCCTATCCATTCCTATAGTAAAACCATTAGCAATGCATTTCCATTATACATATAATAGCCCTATTCTATCAGTAATGCTTGCCTTCATTCCTGACCACTGACAATCCCTTTCTTCCTGATTATCAATGCATTCCTATAGTAAAACCATTAGCAATGCATTTCCATTATACATATAATAGCCCTATTCTATCAGTAATGCTTGCCTTCATTCCTGACCACTGACAATCCCTTTCTTCCTGATTTTCAATGCATCCCTATAGTAAAATCATTAGCAATGCATTTCCATTATACATATAATAGCCCTATTCTATCAGTAATGCTTGCATTCATTCCTGACCACTGACAATACCTTTCTTCCTCATTTTCAATGCATTCCTATAGTAAAATCATTAGCAATGCATTTCCATTATACATATAATAGCCCTATTCTATCAGTAATGCTTGCATTCATTCCTGACCACTGACAATCCCTTTCTTCCTGATTTTCAATGCATTCCTATACTAAAATCATTAGCAATGCATTTCCACTATACATATAATAACCCTATTCTATCAGTAATGCTTGCATTCATTCCTGACCACTGACAATACCTTTCTTCCTCATTTTCAATGCATTCCTATACTAAAATCATTAGCAATGCATTTCCATTATACATATAATAGCCCTATTCTATCAGTAATGCTTGCATTCATTCCTGACCACTGACAATACCTTTCTTCCTGATTTTCAATGCATTCCTATACTAAAATCATTAGCAATGCATTTCCATTATACATATAATAGCCCTATTCTATCAGTAATGCTTGCATTCATTCCTGACCACTGACAATCCCTTTCTTCCTCATTTTCAATGCATTCCTATAGTAAAATCATTAGCAATGCATTTACATTATACATATAATAGCCCTATTCTATCAGTAAGGCTTGCATTCATTCCTGACCACTGACAATCCCTTTCTTCCTGATTTTCAATGCATTCCTATACTAAAATCATTAGCAATGCATTTCCATTATACATATAATAGCCCTATTCTATCAGTAATGCTTGCATTCATTCCTGACCACTGACAATCCCTTTCTTCCTGATTTTCAATTCATTCCTATAGTAAAATCATTAGCAATGCATTTCCATTATACATATAATAGCCCTATTCTATCAGTAATGCTTGCATTCATTCCTGACCACTGACAATACCTTTCTTCCTCATTTTCAATGCATTCCTATAGTAAAATCATTAGCAATGCATTTCCATTATACATATAATAGCCCTATTCTATCAGTAATGCTTGCATTCATTCCTGACCACTGACAATCCCTTTCTTCCTCATTTTCAATGCATTCCTATAGTAAAATCATTAGCAATGCATTTCCATTATACATATAATAGCCCTATTCTATCAGTAATGCTTGCATTCACTCCTGACCATTGACAATCCCTTTCTTCCTGATTTTCATTGCATTCTTATAGTAAAATCATTAGCTGCATTTACATTATACGTATAATAGTCCTATTCTATCAGTAATGCTTGCATTCACTCCTGACCATTGACAATCCCTTTCTTCCTGATTTTCATTGCATTCTTATAGTAAAATCATTAGCTGCATTTACATTATACGTATAATAGTCCTATTCTATCAGTAATGCTTGCATTCATTCCTGACCACTGACAATCCCTTTTTTCCTGATTTTGAATGCATTCCTATAGTAAAATCATTAGCAAGGTATTTACATTATACATATAATTGCCTTATTCTCTCAGTAATGCTTGCATTATTTCCTGACCACTGACAATCCCTTTCTTCCTGATATTCAATGCATTCCTTTAGTAAAATTATTGACTTTATATCAAAATTTGGATGCTCAAAGGAAATTGCAATGTTAATGACAGTTCTCCAAATTATCAACAATAAATTTTCTCAAAATTTTCTTTTAAAACACAGATTCAACGATATCATATCATTTCCAAATCTTCCTTCGATTCACAGTATTTGCCTATGTAGTAGAAAACCTGAGAAAAAGAACCCCACAAAAGAATGAAAAAAAAAATAAGTCGAAGTAATCAAAGAATTCCATATTGTCCAAAGATCAGATTCTCTTAAATTCACAGTTCAGTAATCCTTAAATACTTGACATTTTTGGCAACAGAATGCCATAAGTTTTCTGTTGGCGAAGAACACTGCTTATTTTTCTTTTAAATTTTTCATCATGTCTTGTGGCACAGGAAGAATTTAGCATTCCTCTTTCATGCTGACATCTCAAAGATGTTGTGCAAGATTATGAATTTCCTGTGTATCTGTTGTTGCCTTCTACATTTAATGAATTTATTCACCAAACTTATGGTTTTTCCCTTATATGCTCACACCATTTCTTTTTCTGAAAAAACAAAAGGCTCACAAGAAAAAAAATATGACAAAATACACACATACTAGGATGCTGAAAATTTCCCTTTATATCGCATTACCCCAAATCATTACTTCAATGAGTAAAGATAAGTTTGTTTTTATTTTTGATTATATGGCTAAAAGAAATCTGAGAAATAATGTATCAAGTGTGCTTGATGTGGAATAGTTTGTTTCTAGTCATTCAACTTCATCAGGCTTCAGTAGTTTTCAGTGCCTCACTTTTATTTATATATATATATATATATATATCCAGGTAAGATAACAAAAGAACAAATAGCGTATAATTACAATATTTGTAACATTTAATTTAAAAGTGGGCTCGATACAAAGTTGAGTAATATTATTTATTTTAGGATATTACATCGGAAACATGTCAAATCACTACGCAATTGCAGTCGTGTTTCGATGCATATCAATGCATCTCATCAGGTGATTGTAAATTATTGCTGAGTGAATGATTTATTTAGATATAAAAGTAAAAAAGAATCTCTATTTATTTATCAGCTATAAAAAAATTTTATGTAGGAAATTTACAAAGCATATAATTTGTGAAGCATCTTGTTAAATTACTTCTCCACTCCATTTTTTATTTCTTAGGAAATGGCTTTGTCTAGTTTGCATGATTAATGTAACCATTTACATTCGCTGTAGTTTATGTCTGGCTACCACTAGCTGCCAATCTATGGGTCATGACCCATTTATAAAAAATAATTTTTTAATTTCTGCTTCTTCACTTAGTTTAAATTTAACATCAGTCATATTTGATTGGTTGATCAAAGTAAAGCCCACAAACCTTATAACTTCCCCACCCACCTTTTTTTCTTTCTTCATAAAAAGAGGTTGTATTTTGCTTTTAAATCTAAATAAATCATTCACTCGCCAGTAATTTACAATCACCTGGTGAGATGCATTGATACACATTGAAACATGGCTGCTACTGCGTAGCAATTTTGACATGTTTTCAGTGTAATATTGTAATGCGACCAAAAAAATAAAATTCAGTCAAGCACTTTAGAGTGAAAGCATGAATTTGTAAACAGTGACTACTACTGCTGCTGATAATGCAAAGTTCTTCTATGAATCGAGCACTCTAAGTCACTGGCATGTTTATTAAAAGGTAAGTACATAAAAATTCACCTTCCTCTATGGGGATAGCTTTGGAGAAAAATCTCCAACTGATGCCAAATCTTGTTGGGTTTCGATTCTGGCTTGAGGCAATCAAATGTCTAGCCACACTGATGAGCAGTGATACAGTAAAACAGTCGGTCTGTGTTCTTCATCAGCAGGTGCGACAAGTAAACAGAATGACAGTGGAAACTATCCCACATTAGTTTTTTGAGGTGGGCAGAATCCGCTTGTAGATGAAATTATTAGAAAAAATCCTTCCGCTGATGAAGAACACAGGCGTGTTTGAAAATTCCAGACTTGGAATCTCAATCTCCATGCTTCATTTTTGTCACCTGGTTAATATTAATAAATGTTTTTCACTGATTTCATTGGTACCCTTACATTTGACTTTGTTTTATTGACCAACTTATCTACTCCACTATATATATATATATATATATGTGTGTGGATATTGAAGTCAACACCCAGAGACGACTGTCTGTTTCATGCTAAACATTTATATCTGTGATATTGAGCACTTTATCCCATAAATATAGCATACCTTAAAACTATATTAAAACTATGTTTTATTATATATATATATATATATATATGTGTGTGTGTGTGTGTGTGTGTGCAGTATTTAGTAGAAAGTGCTCAATATCTGTGACAGAGCTAATGTATATGGTTGCATGGATATTTATACTTTATTTGTGTTTGATTATTTCTGTGCAATGGTGGGAGAAAAAATTTTTCTTCTGTGTTTGTTTGGGATAACACTCACGTATACATAGACACGCATACATACATACATACAGGCGAATACATGTTAGTTCATACATACACATCTATATTCATAATCTTGGGTTGGGTGTAGTTACACATTCATATGAACGTATGAATGTGTAACTATATATATATATATATATATATATATATATATATATATATATATATATATATATATATATTGTCATCTGCAGACAGACTGTTTTTTGCTGTATCATAGCTCATCAGTATGGCTAGATGTCCAGTTGCCTCTAGCTACGATCAAATCAGTCAGAGATTTTTTCCCTAAGCTATCCCCACCCGGCATAGAGGAAGGTGAATTTTTATGTACTTACCTTTTAATAAACATGCCAGTGACTCAGAGTGCTCGATTCATAAAAGAGCTTTGCATTATCAGCAGCAGTAGTAGTCACTGTTTACAAATTTGTGCTTTCCTTCTAAAGTGCTCAACCGAATTTTGTTTTTTTGGTCATGTTACGATATTACACTGAAAATAAATCAAAATCCTTACACAATTGCAGTCATGTTTCAATATGTATCAATGCATCTCATTAGATGATTGTAAATTACTGGTGAGTTGCTGTCTCTTTCACAATTGAATCATATCAATGGGAGAAAGTTTAGTTTGAGGAAATGAATAGACAACTACCCTTAAGCCATTGGTGCACAGCAGGGATGAAGATGAATTTAAGCATATTTATTTTTAGATAAACATACAGTGACTGAGAGAACTCCATTCACTTTACCAAAAAGTCTTGCATTATTAGCTGTAAAAGTCACTGTTTACAAACACGCACTTATATATATATTGAGCACTCCCACTGTACTTACACAAAATGGATATGTATGACTTAGGATATTCATTGAAAAATATATCTATATCCACCCGATCTTCTTAGAAACTTCTCCTAACAAATGTACGTAATTATTATAAAACCATTACATACCTCTTCTTATGGAGATGAAGACCCTGTGCCAAGGTGAAGCTTACTATTTGTCGGATAAAAAACTGAGAAGAAAACATTATGTCATGAGTCTGAAAGAGTTGGTTTAATATAAAATCATTCCTTCTTCAATATTACTTTCATTATTACGTTCTTAATCAATATTTGAGATTATTATTACTATTTGAATTATTTATATTATTGTTAACATTATTATTAGTTGAACATTATTATTAGGTTGGTGCAAAAATAATTTCGTTTTTTCACATAGTAACATATGTTAGAAAACGAAATTATTTTTGCACCAACCTAATATTATTATTATTATTATTATTGTAACAAAAAATTATCGATATCATAAAAATATATCAAATTTTAAAGCTATTGAAACTTACTTTTTAGTACGATAAACAAATGCCAGTGAAAATCAGAAGCAAAGAATCAAAATTTCTCTTTCAAAAAATTGGTTGTATTTTTCAATGTGTAACATGAGGAAAAATGGCATTGCATTGAAATTATACTATGATATTTCCCATTTCGAATGACAGCAACAATATCTAAATATACTCAATACATGTATAAACAACGGGCATTTTTCCGTCAGGCAGTTGTCCCTATCAAGCATTTTTCCATCAGGCAGTTGTTCCTATCAGGTATTTTTCCGTCAGGCTCTTGTCAGTCGAGCAGTTGTCCAGATACCCATATATATATGCATGTATGTATGTATGCATATATATATATATATATATATATATATATATGTGGATACATATATGTATGTATGCATGTATGTGGATACAAATATACATATGTATATATGTATGTGTATACATATATATATAAGTATGTATGCATGTATGCGAATACATATATATATAAATATGTAAGTATGCATATATATATATATATATATATGTACGCACGTATGTATGTAGATACAAATATACGTATGTATGTATGTATGTATGTATATGTATACATACATATATGTATTTATGCATATATGTATGTGTATACATATATATATGTATGTATGTATGCATGTATGCAAATACATCTGTATGTATGTATGCATATAAATATATATGTGACCAAGTGGTTAGAACATTCGCGTTCTGATCATGAGACCTGAGTTCAAATCTCACCATAATCGATTTGTCAGGAAGAAAACTTCCAAATGTTATCGAACTGGAGGGGGTTGATTCCAGTGTGCCTGAAAACCATACCACTGGATGACCCAAGCCTTGTGAGTAAAATTAGGTAGACAGAACCCTTGGGGGCCATTGATAGCTGTGCTAGCATGGTCACAAGTCATCATGGCCTTGTTCAAATTGTGCCTGAACCTAAACAAATGACCTCATATATTATGAAATGGACTAAATCCGACAATTATTTTAATATATTTGCTGTTTATATGTCATTTTTATAGATACAAATATTTAAGTAAATGCTCTGTTTATAATAAACAGTATTAACTACATTTACAAGCCTGAATGTCTGAGAAATTTCATTGAAAATATGTCCTTCAACAGGAATTTACATTTACATGAAGATACACCTTGAGATATGATTCTTCGAGAAAAATCATGGGAAATTTGTTGTTTAAAAACAGTCATTTGAATTGCTAACCTGACTCTTCTTCTGTAGCTAAATGGGATAGTACTTCAGTACATATATATCTCATTAAGAAATATATGTATATATGTATACATATAAAGAAATACACTACCTCAATTGACCCAAAGAAAAAAATCAAATTAATTATCTACTACAAAAAAATTAAAACAGCTAACCTTATCCTCAAATTTTAACAACACACCAACAAAATCAAAATGACAACGAACGAACATTATTTATGAGTTCAAATGCCCCTTAAGGAACTGTGTTCCTGATCAAATCAGTCACATGACTTCATGCCTATCCAGACGACTTACATTACACCTCTCCAACCACATCTCCATTAGAACCCATTTAAGCACACACACAAACTTACCAGACTCCACCCAAAACATACTAGTAGAAAATACAAACATAATAACCTCATCCACATGTAAAAAAAAGATTAAAAATAATGGAAGCCTTAATAATAAAAAACAAAAAGCCAACACTCAGTAATATTAACTATGAACACGGCTGCAGCGTGCTGTGTTCGGAAAATAAAACACTCTTATAACTCTAGAAACATACATTCAACCCAGACACCTAGTTAAAAAGCATAGTAAAAAAATAATCATTGTACCTTATCTTTCATCTTTAATGAAACATGTATAAATGAAGGATTACTGCCTAAATACACAATATATATATATATATATATATATATATATATATAATATTAGTGGTAAATATACATACATATGCAAAATATATAAATACATATACATGTATATTTTTTTAATAAAAATTCCAAGAGGATAGAATCCAGTTAGAACTCAATGTCCAGGACAGAGTAAGGATATAATAAAAAGGCTTAAACACTAATATTCCATGGTCATAATTTATTCCATTGGAATCGTAAATACAATCCAATTCATCAGACCTACAAATTCAAAAAGAAAACCTAAAAGAACAACTCCGGAAATAAAAACAGAATTTAGAGAGAGTGTAAGTATAAGGAGGAGGGAGATTAAACCTTAACAGAGAGAATATTAGGAGAGGTGGGTGGAAGGGGTTTAATATATATATATAGTATGTAGCGTGTGGTTAGAACATTAATTTTCTGACCATGAGACCCAGGTTCAAATCTCACCATGGTCAGTTTGTCAGAAAGGAGATTTCCTGATGTTATCAGAATGGATTGAGGTCGATGCCAGTGTGTGACACCTTTGGAAAGTGCCTGAAAACCATACTACGGATTGACGCAAGCCCTGTGAGTGAAATTGGGTAAACGGAACTCTGGGGGCTGTCGATAGCTGTGCTAGCACAAAGCCACAAGTCATCGTGGCCGAGGGCTTGAGCGTGCTGGCCTTGTTCAAATTGTTGATCATGGTAGATAACATGCTCTCTCCCAGAAACTGTAACTAAGATCTGCTCAGCATAGTTGCAGTATCAACCAATGGTGGGCTCTGTGGGTGTTGAGCAAACACAAATAGGGATTGGCTAGGTACCCTAGTACACAAGTATCCTTGAATATGAGTGGCCAGCTATTATATATATATATCTTACTTATTATAAAATGCAGATTGTGTGTGTGTGTGTGTGTGTGTGTGTCTGTGCGTTTGTATATTGGATCGGATTTCCTACATTTTTCAACTGATTTCAACAAAACTTCACAGGACTGTGTAAAATTAGCTTGCAGTGGTTATGACAGTGCCAAAAATTAGAAAAACACAATTGTTTTTGCACAAAATCAATTTGAAAACACGATAAAACACGATTCTCTCGCCAGAATGAAAGGGGGACAACTCATATCGAGTTATACTTATTAGAAAACCCAGGTTGTTTGTGTTTGTGTGTGTGTGTGTTCCTTTATATATGGGATCGGATTTCCTACATTTTTCAACCGATTTCAACAAAACTTCACTTTTTTTTGGCAGGTAGTGTTTCTTATTGTCTTGCACACTTTTTTTTATTTTTACATTCAGAAAGCTTTAAAAATTCCATTTACAAGACAATTGTTTATAATAAAATTCTATTCAATCGGCAGACTCATAACGATTGAAAACAATGTTTTTGTTTGAGTTCGACCAATTCGTAAAAAAAAAAACAAAAAAAAACTAATTAAGACATGCATGTCCGTCAACCTTAAACAATAATGTTTGTCAATTTTATTTTTCAGTCTTTATGATGGTCGATACTTGATCTATCTCATACTGTTACATCCCCAGGCAACGCTGGGCTCTACTGCTAGTATATATATATATATATATATATATATATATATATATATATATATATATATATATATATATATGTATGTATTATTAATGGAATAAAACTAGAATGTGTTTCCAATTCACTCTTTGCAGTTCCCCAGGCTAGTCCTGGTCATCAAAACTGCTAATATATATAACTTTCATTAATTATTAAGCAATTAATGTTTAGTCCTTTCTTTTTATTCTTTTTATTTTGCTTAGAACTAAACATCAGTTCCAAGAAGATAGAACGTATGATTGTCAGTAAAAGGAAAAGCCCAACATGTAAATTAGAAATTTGAGATGCCAAAATCAAACAAGTACAACAATTTAAATATCTGGAAAGTGTTTTAATAGAGCACAAGAATCCAAAGTCACTGGCGAAAGATGCTTTCCTCATGCTAAACAACATATTAAGAAACAGGAAAATATGTTAGAAACAAAGAACCGTGTACTGAACTATTACATAGGATCATTCCGCCTATATGGCAGTGAATAATGGATAATCTTCTCGCAGATGAAGAAGAGACTTGAGGCAACAGAAATGTGGTTCTACAGGTGGATGCTGAGAATATCATGAACTGAACATATAAACAACAACGAAGTCTTAGAGAAAAAATTCGAAACAAAAAGGACATATATATTTAACATCAAAAAGAGATAGTTGAAATTTCTAGGGCACAAAATGAGGAAAGCAGACTTGGAAAATTTGACCCTCACAGGGTATACTGAAAGCAAGAGGAACAGAGGAAAGCAGCATGTAACCTACCTCATGAGCTTGTGTAAATGGTTGGCAGAACAGGGATTAGGAGAGATAGCAAAAAGACAAAGTTTACTAAGAGCTACAAAGGAGAGGAAACTGTGGAGAGCCATGATCACCAATGTTGTGAAAGGACATGGCACATAGAAGAAGAATGAGCTTGACTAAATGGTTGGCAGAACAGGGATTAGGAGAGATAGCAAAAAGACAAACCTTACTAAGAGCTACAATGGACAGGAAGTTGTGGAGAGCCATGATCAAGAGTATATCATATATAACATCAATATATCATATATAACATCATATAGAAGCACTTAGATTTTGCTTAATAGAATATTAAACCAAATCAAATTGTTAACAGATGGTCTGGTTTTTAGGTCTTTATTTAACAGAATCCCTATGTAATTTGTCATTTGTATGAAATAACTTATGCACATTTGATTCTCTGTGTTAACAACCTGTTTCTGAGATACCAGTAATTGTGCATGTGTCTTTTAGTGTCCAGCCAATAAGTTTCATTATATCTTTCTCAAAGGTAAGTAAAGTCTCAGTTCCAAGGTACTCAGTACACGCAAATGGGTTTATAGGGCACTGAATCTTTCAAATGGCTTCCCGGAACTTCCCATTAATTCAAAATCAATCATTTCTTACTGAAGAAATCACTTAGGAGTTTTGGAAGATCCATGCAACATATTTATTATGGATAAATAAAATGAGCGTTTATTGTTTCCTTTCTGGAACAACTTTTTTTTTCCTATTTTTCACTCAATACAAGGCCCAAGAGCTACTCAAGATAGAGGGTTACCGAATGAGGTATGTGATATGAACATAAGAGGAGGAAGTAAAATGTGAAGATTACGTGGATATCACAGATCAACTCTAGACTTCAAGAGTCTCTTCTTTTTTTCAATAAAGTTCACCTAAGGCCCAAGAGCTACTCAAGGTAGAGGGTTACTGAATGAGGTATGTGATATGAACATAAGAGGAGGATGTAAAAAGTGATGATTACGTGGATATGGCAGATTGACTCTAGACTTCAAGAGTCTTTATTTTTATTTTTTTTACTAAAATTCACCCAATACAAGGCTCAAGAGCCACTTATGGTAGAGGGTTACTGAATAATGTTCTTGCCTTGGGATCAAAGCAGCAGAACTTCTTGAATTAGGAACATTATTCCTGAGTATCAGACATCAAGAAACAAACTCGCTTGGTTGGGTGAACTAAATGACCCATTGTGAGAAGTTGAAGTCAGAAAGGTTGCTCAGTTATGAACTGACATCCTCTACCCCCATTTACTATAGAGTTACTGTAGGACAACAACACTAAGGAAATACCTATGTGTGACCATATACGCAGTGTTATAGTGATATTTAACTTTGTTAAACGTTGAATTGAATCTACAAAGTTCCAAATTAGGAACAAGATTACCAAATATATATCACAAAAAAATAAAAAGAATATAATTTTTATAATTAGTAGTTATCCTTATTTAAACTATTTACAAGCAGACTATTGTCCTAATTTTTGTTGCTTTTATCACGTTTCAGCTATTGTACCCACAACATATATATGCCAAACCTGAAGTGAACCCTTTATTTAATCTACAGGAGTAGACTGTTCTCATTCCACTACATGTTTCTAGGAATAGAGCAGATCTTGAACACCATCACTTGAAAGAACATTGAGCATCAAAATTCAAACCCGATCTCAAGTGGAATTCTTATATATGATCCATTGCTAAAGATGCAGGTAAAATGATTGGCTTCCTGTACCGTACAAGTAAGTACCTGACTCTTCATTATACCTTCTACCTTTATAAGAGCCAGATTAGATGGAAAATGGAGTACTGTTGCCATATTTAGGTGGGAGCTGCCCAGTCCTCATTCTCCCATTTTGATAGAGTTTAAAAATATCTCCGAGTCCTTGTTGGAGAAGAATTATTTTCCACTCTCCAAATTCTTTCTCACAAGTGAGATGTGGCAAGCCTCTCATTGCTCTATCACTACTTCAATGGGAAGTGCTCAGATGAACTACATACTTAGTTCTGCCAGGTCTAAATTTCATGGCAAGGACCCACCATGCTACTTATATTGTAGCAAATCATCCACATTCCCTCTGTATTCCATCAGCAAGAAGTTCTACTCAAATAGCGGCTTCCTATGAACCACTACCCTGTGGAACAGACTCCCAAGGGGATGTTTCCCTGATTACTACAATCTTAACATGTTCAAATCTAGAGTTAACTCTAGTGGGTTTTGTTTGTTGGTGTCACTGGGTGATTTTAGAAGCCGCATTCTGACTGGATTTGAGGCCTTTGTTTCTGGCATCTGATTTACACCTGACCAAACCTAGGTAGTGACCTATACGTCTCTGCTGACTAGCAAATACTGCCCCCAGAGAATTGCATGATGTATGTTTAATGTATTCTCTCCGTTTTTGTCATACAGTTTAAAGCCCAACACATTTGACAGCATTAACAACAGCAACAACAGAAAGAAAGGAAGAGATATGTTCTATGTTTCATTTTGGAATTAAGCTGTAGTTACAGATAGAATCAGATTTATGAGGTAAAATTCTCTTTGGTCATTTAAAAAGAAAATTTGATTAGTAACCTAAATTTTTTTTTTTTTAAGTGTTTCACCCCAAGCAAGGCGAGAAGCCACTAGCATGCAAGCGGTTACAGAAGATTTGGAGCAAGATCAGATAGGAGTGATAGAGGAAAGGATGAGGAGAAGGATAGTGGATAGATCAAGGCAACTGGAGATGTCGATTGACATTACATTTGAATAGTTGGAGATTATAGCTCTCAGGGAAACTGGAATAGGGAAGGGAGTTCCACAGGCGAGAGTTGCGAAATATGAAGCTATTGGAGTAGAAGAGACGGCTACATTTAGGAGTTTCGACTACTATCCCCTAAACTACTCCATAACATAATTCTCTGTGAATCCTGGGCCTCTGCAGGGTGAATCGAACTGTAAGAAAAAAAAAATCTTATCTTGTTTTTAATTTTATTACTGCTCAGTTATAAAAACTTATTTAAATTAATAACTAAAAGAACGTTTTTATTTTCCTCCTCTCAATAGCTAAGCAAGTCTTCTCTTAAAGCCAAATGTAAAACGTTTCATTACACATTAAATCTCCCAACAACTACAATTTTTTTTTTCTTTTATTGCAAAACATGGGTTCTCTCAGTCCAGGGTTTTCCAACCTGGGTGATATCACTCACCTGTGGGTGATTTCAACTGTTGGGTGACTGAACAGAAAATTAGTGGATGACTGGAAAAGTTGGTGAGCGATATAGGATTTTCTGCATTAAAAAGCTATTTCAATATCGTGATTTTCCAAGTGTAGCTTAGATGCGGCACAAGGCCGAAAGTATGGGGCACCCAGTGAGGATCAAACTCACTAGTTATTCATAATTGTTCTAGCGAGACAAGCTTGCTAACCATTACGCCACCTCGGAGTGCCCAAGCTATTTCAATATATGCTACTTGAAAAAAATATTCATAGGAGATCTGCAAAGAACCTGAATTAAAAATAAAAACAGGGGGTTAATTGGGAATAACTAGGTCAAATTCCTAGATAAGATATAAATAATACCCATAAAAAATAAAGCAAATATTTTGGTATTTTCTATTGTTTTCAGAAGGGTCGTTAACATTCAAATATAAATCAGATGAGTAAGACCAAGAATAACAATAAAATAGTTGCTGAATTTTTATTAGTTTGCTATTAGGGTACATGCGAAAACAAAATTTATATATATATATATATATATATATATATATATATATATATATATATATATATATAATTATTTTAAAAATATGATTCCTTCGTCTACGTAAATAAGTTCTCAAGTTTCAGAAACAGGGCCAAAAACTTCAATATAATTATTTAATTATACTTTAATTCAATTTAATTTTAATAATTATATTGAAGTTTTTGGCTTCTGTTTCTGAAACTTGAGAACTCTTACTAATAGATTAGTTATTCCAAAAATTTCACTTGAGGGTGAAACAGAGCTTGATACTTTAAGTCAATTTAATTTTAATAATTATATTGAAGTTTTTCGCTCCTGTTTCTGAAACTTGAGAACTCTTACGTAGCGAAGGAATCATATGTTTAAAAAATAATTATAATTTAGGCTCTGCTTTTGTATTGAGCACTGTTTTTTAAAAATAAGAACAAAAATACTAAAGAACTTCAGATTATTTACCTAATGTGTTCTTTCCTATTTTTCTATATATTTGCACACACACACAAATATATATATATATATATATATATATATATATATATATATGTATATATATATATATATATATATATAGTTTTTCAATGGTCAGTTTCTTTGATCTTAAATATGGTAGTAGTAGCAAACCACCATATAAGTCTGTTATTTGCTACCACACTTAGGTATTTTTTACTACATTATAAAGTCAGCTAATATCATCGTTACCATTCTGCAGAAATACATTTTCTGCATAAGATTTTTTTAAGATTGCATAAAAAAAAGGAACAAAATCCCTTATACAAAACCTTAAAACCAAAAGAACTGGAAAGAGATTTTTTTTCATTTCTATAGAAAATATTATGTTTTAGTTTATTTGTTCTACAAATTTTATAAGCATTTGGAAATACCCCATCAATACTGTAAAGAACAATAACAGCTACTTGACCTGAGAAACTTGTTTTCCTGAAATTCCAAACCACTTCAAATAAAAGATTAGTAAGGAAACCCCCATCAATACTGTAAAGAGCAATAACAGTTTAACTGTTTCTTTTTATCCCAACATTCAATTATTATTTTATTACTAGTTTTATTCCATCTTATTATTGTTGCTTTTTATCCCAACATTCTATTATTATTTTATTACTAGTTTTATTCCATCTTATTAGTGTTGCTTTTTATCCCAAAATTCTATTATTATTTTATTACTAGTTTTATTCCATCTTATTATTGTTGCTTTTTATCCCAACATTCTATTATTATTTTATTACTAGTTTTATTCCATCTTATTATTGTTGCTTTTTGGTCCCAACATTCTATTATTATTTTATTACTAGTTTTATTCCATCTTATTATTGTTGCTTTTTATCCCAACATTCTATTATTATTTTATTACTAGTTTTATTCCATCTTATTATTGTTGCTTTTTATCCCAACATTCTATTATTATTTTATTACTAGTTTTATTCCATCTTATTAGCACAGTACTAGACTAGTGTCAAGATCTCATCAATTTACAGTTGAGCTAGCTAGATGTAGCCATAAATTCTATGCTAACAGTTTCTTTTCTCACACTTCTTGCCTGTAGAACTCCCTTCTGGTTCCATGCTTTCCAGCCAAATTTAATCTGCAAAAATTTAAATGCAATGTCAATTGCTATCTACTGACCTTTTGATTATTCTCTTCTCTTTCAGCTCATCATTATTAATATTTCTGTTTCTAATTCTTCCATTCCTGTAAACCCTTGTGTCTTAGTGGTTTTACTGCCTTGAATGGGATGATGCTGATTAAAAAAAACAGTTATGTGAATTATGCGATGTCAGTGAACACTCATTGCTACTTTTGTAATGTCAATGAATACTTTTTGTCACTTTCATAATGCTCGTTGTAGTAGAGACTTTGTAATTGCAGATACAACTATAATAACACCGTTGAACAATACTAGTGTCAGATGCCTTCAACTAACACTTGCACTAATCTTACTTGCTTGATAATACTTGCTCGAAAAGTAACCACCAAATAGTGATCCATATAGTAATCCATATATTGATCCCTTACATGCCATGCTAATTCCCACATATACATTTCCTTTACCATCACATGGTCTCCTTATTCAAAATGGGATCACCTGTTTTGGTTTTCGGTGATCTGTGTTAAAACTCTAGTGTTGGCAGCGACACTTTAATCCTATATAACAATGAAGTGGAATAAGAACATCCTTACAAAAAGCTTCACAAACACAGGTTGTGGACGAAAATAACAGTTGTTGATTTACAAAAAAATATCAAGAGTAAGCTCTATGAGAGATTTTGCTTAGCAAATGCAATGCTAACCTCACCAATCCATAGGCATTGCAGATATTTGGGACAATTCTCTGGACCAGCATTTTGGGTTTCTTAAACTTTACAATCTTAGCACAGATGCTTGACGGTACAACATCCAATGGATAACAATTATCCAATAACACCTTTGTGACAAACTTCTTTTTATCTCAAAAATTGACAACAAAAAAAGGATAAATCAAAATGTTTACAAACTATTTTATATGATGAGAGCAAATGAAAAAAATGCCTGCAAAATGCATTTTTAAAAAATTTTTAATAACAATTACTCACAGTTACATGTTTATTTAAATTCTTGTGTTCTCGTGTTCAGAGACAATCTTATAGATTTATGAATAGAAAAATTGTTTTCATAGTTTTTTTTTTTAATTGTTTCACCTCAAGCAAGGCAATAAAGCTACTAAGATGCAAGTGGTTACTGAGCATTAGAGAATATGAAAAAAATAACTATAAAGGAGAGAAAACAATACAAGAACAGGAATTAGGAAGACAGAAGATAATGAATGATATTGCATTTAAATTTTTAAGGATTTAAAGTTGATTGGGAAGCAAGAAACCGAGTGAGTGTTCCACATGTAAGAAGTGCAAGAGAAGAAACTATCAGCATAGAACTTACAGTTACATCTAGACAATTCGACTGTAAAATGATGAGACCTTACCACCAATCTAGTACTGTGCTTAAATTCAAAAAAGTCTAGTACCATAGAGAAAAGTTCATGCAAACAATTGCCATGAAAGTATTTATAGAAAAGGCGCAGGGAAGCTACATTATGGCTACATTTTCCTAATGATTTTTATTTTTTTAATTTATTTCTTTTATTTCCTTTAATTTACCAGATGTTCTTTCTGTATTTCTTAAATAAGTTAAAATATACTAACAGCCCAAAATATATATATATATATATATATATATATATATATATATATATACAGGGGTTGAACAAAGTAATTGAAACACTTGTTAAATTCAAAGAAAATTTATTTAATATGGAGTTGGTCCTCCTTTAGCCTCACATAGTTTTAATACATCTAGGAATGGAATCATACAGCTTCCTGACTTCATCCAGAGGAATTTTCAGTCATTCTTCCATTACCACCTTCTCCAGCTCTTTAAGACACGATGGTGGAGGACAACAGCTCCTAAATTGTTGCTCCAAAATGCACCACAAATGTTCAATAATATTGATATCTTGCGATTGGGGAGGCCACTCCATGTGTTCTAGCTCACTTTCATGCTCTTCATACCAATTCTTAACCACTCAAGCGGTATGTATCAGAGCATTATCGTCTTGGAAGATGAAGTCACCATCAGGGAATAAAGTCTTGGCCATTGGATGAACATGATCTCCCAAAATGTTCAGGTAATCTTTGCTGTTGATTCTACCATGCAGGGCAACTATTGGACTGAGACATTTCCATGATATGGCGGACCAAACTACCACTGATCCACCTCCATGCTTCACTGTTGGAAGAAGGCAGTCAGGGTTGTAAGCTTCTTTGGGCTGCCTCCACACATAAACTTGCCCTGAAGTTGGGGAAAGAGAAAAACTGGACTTGTCTGAGAATATGACTTGCTTCCATTGGTCTGCAGACCAGGCATTGTGATCTCTGCACCACTTCAACCTCTTTTGAATGTTGCGAGTGGAGAGAAGAGGTTTCCTCACGGCGGCTCTTCCATGATATCCAGCCTTATGGAGCTCATGGGGAACAGTTTTAGTAGAAACTGGACTATTCAACTCAGCAGTCACTTTGGCTGCAGTAGTCTGATGACTTTTTGCCACATTGCGTTTCAATGCACGTCAGTTCCTGTCCATAAGTTTGCAAGTCTGGCCCGAATTGCTATGGTTGCTAGAGGCTTTGCCCTGTTTCTCGAATTGCGTCATAGTTCTTGATATGGTAGCTCTTGAAAAATCAAACAGTTCAGCAACCTTAGTGATCGGGGCTCCTGCCATGTGAGCTCCAACAATTTACCCTTTTTTGAACTCAGAGAGGTCACACAT
Organism: Acanthosepion pharaonis; assembly: GCA_903632075.3. Taxonomy (NCBI): domain Eukaryota; kingdom Metazoa; phylum Mollusca; class Cephalopoda; order Sepiida; family Sepiidae; genus Acanthosepion; species Acanthosepion pharaonis. Next base: position 619,180 of record CAHIKZ030000046.1, on the reverse strand, counting down.
TTAGCTTAAATTTTACTAAATTTTAAAAATAAGACAAAGACAGTAAATTAGATAAATAAATATTTACAATAGATATAACCTGCAATTATGATGTTTTAGTTAAAGTTCTTAATATAATAGGTCTTTGAAATATAGAAGTGTAATTTTCAACTGTTCCAATTATTTTGTCGAACACCTATATATATATATATATATATATATATATATATATATATATATATATTTTTTGGGCTGTTAGTTTCGGCTGTTATGTATATATAGGATGTGGTAAAAATACCTCCCACATAATGGTAAGACATTAGCTGGTTGAAGATATCATTGCCACTCATGTCTTCATCATCATCATTCGACCTCACTATGGTTGGTTGGAACTCTCTTGACAATCCCCTTTCCACACTGTACAGTCCTGTATTATTGTCCCTAGATCCCCAATGTCCAACCCTGGGTCCCGAGCTATGGTGTCTAGGAAAGTCAATTTTCATGAGAAGGCACTTCCAGAAGTACGCCATAGGAGTAAGGATTAGATGACTTCCCTGTCTGCTCGGTGACAGTGGCCGGCAAACTTGTAGTCATTTTTGCTTGAGCTTAAGAGAAATTGGTTTTAGTTCTCTGTAGATTGTGTTAAGTCCAACTGATGTTCTGGATTTTTCTTAGTAGATTTGTATATTCTCCATACAGTCATCTTTCAAGATGAACAGATAATGTCCAAGTTTCTGATCTATACAGTAAGACTTGTTTAATCAATGTTTGAAAAGTTTGTTCTTTTAAGAAAGATCAAAGACTCAAGCACCAAATCTTGCCAAGTTTGTTACACACATTTGCGTATGTTGAAGTCTTTTTTGGAATTTATTATTTGAGATCCAAGATATTTGAAGTCCTCAACTCTTTTGATGGATGTATTATTGAATGACTTCAACTTGAATGTTTCAAGGGAGGTTGTGATGTATCCTGACATACTCTCATTGCAATAGAGATCTATCTGGTTCACTGCTTGCTTGAGTGATTGTAGCAAGGATTCTGCATCCTTGATACATTGAGAAATTAATGCAAGATCATCGGCAAAGTCAAGGTCAGTCAGGTAATGTAGAATGTGCCAACTGCTCTGGCGAGGTTTCAAAAAGAGTCCTTTTTTCCTGTATGTCGTTGAGAGAAATACGCAAAACATAGTCCAGAACAACTATAAACAGAAAAGGAGCAAACGTGTCACCATTTAGAAATGTTGCTTTAACTTCAAAGGAATTAGTCTCACTATCAGGCAATACAATGGTGGCAGTGGTGTTTCGGTACAGAGCTCTAATTGTCACAGCAATTCTGGAAGGCGTACCCTAGAGTTGGAGGATTTTGAACATAAGATTTCTGCTGATGGAATCAAATGCCTTGTGAAAGTCAACAAAATAGACCTCTTTGTTGAATTTTTTTATCTCTTCCATTATACGGCAAATGGAGAGGATTTGAACAGTTGCTGATCTGCCTCCTCTAAATTCATTCTGGTTCTTGTGGAGTAGTGGATTGATGGCAGAGACAATCCTATTTAGCAGAATTTTATTGTAAACTTGCTGCAAATGGCATGCCTTACCATTATGTGAGGATGTGGAGATTATATATATATATATATATATTATATATATTTTGTCATCCACAGACAGACTGTTTCCCTGTATCACAGTTCTTCAGTGTGGCTAGACATCTGGTTGGATTAGCTAGGATTGAAACCCGACTGAATTGGCGTCAGTCAGAGATTCTACCCTTAAGTCGTTGGCGCACAGCAGGAATGAAGGTGAATTTTAGCATATTTATTTTTAGATAAACACACAGTGACCAGGAGGACTCGATTCGCTTTTACCGAAGAGTCTTGCTATAATAGGTGTAATAGTCACTGTTTACAAACCCACACTTCCTCCCCCAGAGAGCTCAACCAAATTAATTTTTCAGGATATATATATATATATTATAAATTAATTGATTTAAAATATGTTTTTTTTTCGCTAAATCAATTAATTTATAATATTAATGCTCTGTAAATTTACATTGAGCACTATTTTGTAAAAATAAAAATATCTATAAGAACACATATATATATATATCTTGCTGTTCTTTCTTTTATTTATATATATATATATATATATATATATATATATATATATATATATATATATATATATACACACACACTTTAAAAATGTTAATGCTTAAAAAAGTTATCCTCAGGTGATTTTTATAATTTATTTTATAATTGATAAAATCACCTGAAAATTGTTTGATTTTTTTAAAATAAAGCATTGGGAGATCAATTGATAAAATTGCCTGAGGATAGCGTAAGGTTGAAACCAAGTTTGTGAATTCACGTGATCTCCTGATTTTTAAAGTTTCAAGCTCTACATGTTATTTTTACATTTACTTTTATTTTTTTTTACACATGTATTGAAAACTTTTTAATACTACTGTTTCCTGGTCTGATTCCACTATGACCATTAACCTTTTATGTATTATATATATATATATATATATATATATATATATATATATATGTGTGTGTGTTTGTGTGTGTGTGTGAATAAAGACAAAAGGAAAACTTATCTTAAGCAATGTGAGGGACTTTGTCAAGGCAAATGCAAAGATCTAATTTTGTAACAAGTATTTATATACAAGAGCAAAGATGTTATTAGCTTTTTCAAAATTTTTAAATTTAAGAACATTCATATATATTCATCAATATTTAAATTATATTAGTTTGGAATTTATTTATGGGTTAAATATTATAAATGATATTAGGTTATGAATTTGACTATTTTCTTTTATACATATTGTCCTTTTATAGATATACTCTATCTGAAATTATAAAATATATATATATATATATATATATATATATATATATATATATACACACACAGGTAAAAATCCATGGGTAAGTAATCCAAGTGAATCCTAATAATATAAAATATTAAAGCTGATCTACAAATAGAGCTCAATGTATTTATTGCAGAGCATATATAAATAAATTACAAATAAATGAAATTCAGAAATACCCCATCTGAATAGTCTTTTTCTCTGCACCATGGCCATTTAGATGGGATATTTTTGAATTTCATTTGTTTGTAATTTATATATATATATATATGAAAATTTTTTAGAGTTAACCTGTAGAAAAGACAATATTTCCCTAAATTCTTCCAGTTACTAAGGACATTTTGTTTTTGTTATTATTAGTTACTTTGTTAAATTCATTTTGTTTTTTGCTTTGAAAAAGTCCACATTGGACGAAACATGTCGGCAACTATTAGAGTTTTCCTATTGTCATTTATATATATATATATATATATATATATATATATATGTGTGAAAAGTGTATATAAATATAAATAAATATATATACGTATGTATAATTATTTATACATTATATGCGTGGTACTTATTAGAAAGCTCAATATCAGAGATAGAGCTAACATATTTGTTGGATAGATGTGAGTTTGTGACTCTGGGTTTCACACTTTATCGATCGTCCTGACGATCGCTAAAGTGTGAAACCCAGGGTCACAAACTCACATCTATCCAACCAAATATATATATATATATATATATATATTAAAAAGAATACAAAACTTAAAAACCAATGGGATTTTAAGTGTTTGATATTTTTTAATTAATAATAATTTTGCTCTGTCTTTTGACATATAGCTCTCCCTGGATTTATATTCTCCTGGAAATTCCATACGGATTACGATATCGTATTATTTATATATATTGTATTTTGGCCTTTCACCAGGTACTTTTGATTGTTTGCATGTGAGCTGATCTTTCTGGGTCAACAAAATTCATACTGTGATTTGCAGTCAGATGACATTCTAAAATCCCCAGCACCCCTCATTTGTGTGGGTATGAAGTTATACCAACGTAATAAATTTGCTCAAAGTCTTGAAGAATGAAATGTGTCACAAGTAAATATTTTTCCACTTTGTCATACAATTTCCCCCAGTATTGTTCTTGATGTATAAATATATATATATATATATATATTTATCATTATCTCATACAGTCAGATGAATATAATTGAGATCATCCTTCAAAGATGTATATTCTTTCCAACAATTGGAAGAATATTAGCTCTGTAAGAAGCGAACAGCACTGTCCTTGTCAGTGCATTCTTGTAATTAACTCTAGCAACTTCATGGCAAGCTGAATACATTTTGATTTAAATTTCAAGAGTGCCAAAAATTTAATAAAAAAAACAAACTTTGATATAAAATTTATAATTTCTTGAGGTGAATTAATATGGTGAGTAACTTTACATTAGGGTGAATTAACAGTAAAAATCCGGAAATATTCCCAAAAATCTGAAGTGTATTTATATTTTGCTAAGATCTCAAGCTTTCATTATTCATATTGTCCTTTTTAATTTTATTTTTACAGATATATTTTTTTTAGTTAAATGAATGAATGAAAATGTTTGTTTATTCAATTCTACTTTGCTTCTTTTTTTTTTTTTTCCTCGTACCAACTATTTTTCTTTGTCACGAAAAACGTTACAGACAAAATAAACAATAAAAAATAATTAAGATATCTATCTTTTTAAAAGTGGTATAAGGAACTGCTTGTTTCAATAACAGCACATAAAAGTTGAAGGTTGAAAGAAAAAAACAAAGAAAAAGGAAGTCTACGTTGGGAAATTCTGTAGCTACCCGCATCTTCACTTCTTGCTCTGCGCACAGAATCTTTTCTTTTCCCTTCGTCCCTACTTAAAAGGTCCATCTCACGATTTGCCTAAACTCAACTATTTCGTCGTGACAGCTAGTGAGGGATGTAGGGTTTGAGATGAAGTAATAATACAAAAGTTGACTGAAAAAGAAACAGGATGTTCCTCCATATTGGGACAGAAAAGAAAGACCATAAGTAAATGAAGTTGAATGGCTACAATACAAAGAGAAGAAAGGAGACGATAACCGTACGTAGAAAAAAAGTGAGTGTAGAGAAGGAAGAAAAGGTTAAGTGTTAAAAAAAAAGAATGTCGGAAAAAGAGAAGGCGAAGTTTAAGACTTAAAAAAAGGATGAGAAAGGATAATGTGGCGGTTATGTGAGTAAACTTAAAGGAAATAGAAAAAGTAATTGGAAAAAAAAATAAGGAAAGTAAAAAAAAAAGAACAAAGAAAGCAGACGATAAGGTGTTAAATTAAATAAGAAAGTATAAACAAGAAAGGAAAAATGAGAGACAAAAAAGAAAAGAAAAATAACAGAAATTCAATATGTCGGTCATGTTCGAGTGAAATGAAAATTCAATAAAATCTTGATCATTTTTGAATGAAAAAAATGTAACTTATTTTTGAATGAACGAATAAAAGAAATAAACATTTACATTGCTGAAGTGAATTAATGAGTGAAAGAAAAAAAATGATCGTATTTTTGTATGATCGAACGAAAGAAAGAAAGTGTTTGAATGAAAAAAAGAAAATGGAGATCGTGTTGGAGTGAATGAAGATAAAAAATGAAGATCCTTTATGCGAATAAAAAAAAGAATTACGTTGGAATGAAAGAAAAAAGTGGATCAAAAAATGAATGAAAAAATATGGATTTTCTTTGCATGAAAGAAAAACAAGGATACTTTGAGAATGAATGAATAGAAGGAAAATTTAAGTGTAATGAAAAAGAAAAATCATATTCAAAAGAATGAAAAATATCAAAAAGTTTGCGCGAAAATATAGTTCCTGTCGGAATGAAAGAAAGAAAGAAAAACGGATATAATGGCAGAGTGAATGAAAGAAAAATATTGTGCTAAATGGATGGAAGGAAAAATATTGATTGTATGAATGAAAAAATAGCGTTTAAAAGAAATAAAAATGTACAAAATGGCCCGAAAGTCTTGTTACCCTAAATTTTCTATTTCAGATGACTGACACAAGCTCCTACAGTTCGGAAGAGAGGTAGGAAGTGACAAGACTTTCGGACCATCCTGTAGATTGCATTTTACTTGAATGAATGAAAGAAAAAAGATAAATTATATTTATGTGAATTAAAAATATATTGAATAAAGGAAAGAAAATGTTGGAATGAATGAATGAAAAATGTAAATCATATTCAACTGAATGAAAGATTGGTTAATTCATTTTTTATGGATTATCAACCCCTTGTGACTTCTGAATTTCTGGTATGAAGAGTTATCATTATTTAGACTATTTACATGTGGACTATTGTACTCATCTTTGTCACTGTTGTTATAATGTTTCAGCCATTGTGCTCTCCAGCCTTCATCAGGTGTATGTCAGGCCGGGTAAGCTATAGTGAATTCTGAACTGAACCCGTTATTTAATCTATGGGGATAGACTGTTCTTGTTCCACTGCCCATGATTAGGGATATTTCGCCTAATTTGTATTTTTATTACTGGTCAGTTATTGCTCACCATAAGAACTTCCTCCATAGATTTAATAAAGGTTTCAGTTTGGAATTCCCTGTAGGTTAACTGGGTTGACATACAGTTTTGTGGGTTATTTAAAGCTGAATCATATTTTGGATTGTAAGAATAATTTTTGGATGAGGGGAGTGAATATTGCACTTACAATTCTTACTATTTAACCCATAGTTGGGAGAGAGGATAGATTCATACTTCTCCTAAGGCTACTAAATAAATGTAATGAACCCAACTGTAATTTGAACTCAACTCTCTAATTTCTCATTCTGAGTTGCTGTCCATTATACCACCCACACACCCCAACTGAATGAAAGAAAAATGTGGATTAGGTTTGAATGAATAAAATTTGATTGATTTATTTTTTATGGCTTATCAATCTTTGCCGGTTATTTAAAGCCAGAAAATATTTTTAGAGTGTAAGAATATTTTTTAATTTTTGAAATAATAATGATTTAGTGATACAAGTCTTACTAATTAACCCATAGCTGGGAGGAGAAGAAGTGGATTCATATCTTTCCCAAGAGTATTTACATGTTAGTGAATATAACAAATCCAACAGGAATTGGAACTCAGCTTTCCAATTAACAATTCCAAGACATTATCCATTATGCCAACTGCACATCCAAGCTTACAGCACCTGGTATTCCCAAGTGGTCACCCATCTAGGTACTGACCAAGCTCAATATTTGCTTAACTACGGTGATCATATAAGAACTAGTGTTTCAATGTGATGTGGCCATAAGCCCCAAGCAAGGCAATAAAGCCACTAAGACAAAAGGGGTTACTGAAAGTGAATGTTAGTGAAGAGAAAGAGCAGTAAAAGAACAGGATTCAGGAAGAAAGAAGATGGTGATTGACATTGCATTTAAATTTATGAAGATTGTAGTTAACAGGAAAAGATGATAGCCAGAAGAAATGATATTAAAGTGATAGAAAGAAAAATGTACATTGTATTTGAATGAATGAAGGAAAAAAATATATGAGTTGAGTTTGTTTTGTTTTATGGCATATCGACCTCAATGGGTTATTTAATGCCGATAAGATTTTTACAATAGATTCATATGAATAGAATATGTATTCTTTGTAAAAAATCATTTTGTTGATCAGGTTTGCTTTATTTTGTTTTACGGCATATCAACCTCAATGGGTTATTTAATTCCGACAAGGTTTTTACAATAGATTCGTTAGAATAGAATATGTATTCTTTGTAAGAAATCATTTTGTTGATCAGTTTTGTTTTATGGCATATCAACCTCAATAGGTTATTTAATGCCGACAACATTTTTAGGATAGGTTCATATGAATAGAATATGTATTCTTTGTAAGAAATCAGTTTGTAGATCAGGTTTGGTTTATTTTGTTTTACAGCATATCAACCTCAATGGGTTATTTAACGCTGACAAGATTTTTAGGTTAGGTTCATATGAATAGAATATGTATTCTTTGTAAGAAATCAATTTGTAGGAGATCTGGTTTCATTGATGTATTTTTGAAACAAGGGTTTGTGGAGAGTTTGTTTTCATTGATGTTTTCTTTTCAGATATACATTCTGTAGAAAAGTTGGTTTTATTGACATTCTTATTTGGTTTATATTTTTTGGTACAGGCCCACTGTTTTAAAAAATAATATGCCATCCATTTTTGCTTTTTTAAAGATCTCATACATGTTGTTTATATTATAGCATTTTTGTCTTGAGAGATAAAGTCCCGAACATTCAGTTAATATGTTTAATCGTGTATGTCATTTAATATGCTTCGCATACTGACTGATTTTCCTTGTTAAGCAAATATGAATGGGTTATTCTTGTGTAGCCAATGAGATATTAGGTTGGTGCAAAAATAATGACGTAAGAATGTCGTTTTTTGACGTTAAAAAATATGTTAAAAAACGACATTATTACGCCATTATTTTTGCACCAACCTAATAGTAAGTCTGAAAAAATTAAGATCTTGTTTGCTATTTTTAATGATGTTGAGAGCTAGATCTATTGTATAAGTCTCCGCAGTGAAAATAGAGCTTCCTTATGGAAGGCATTTTTTATTGTAATATTTTGGCTCACTGCTGCTCATCTTGTCTTGTACTGACACTTTGACCTGTCCATATAGATGGGTGTATGTCTAGGGTAGTTTTCCAATAAGCCCTGAAACTTGTCCTAGAATATGAGGGGGTGTGTTTTTTGTTTAGGGACTTTATTTAGTTCTAGAGTGACTACAGGTTGCTTGATTGTCCATGGTAGTCTTGCATGTTTAATAGTGTGGTCCCTAACTCTTTAGCAATGGATTTCATCCTGAGTCTATAGGGTTGTATCATAGTCTCTTTTTTTTTTTGGAATAGATCATACTAATTAGGTTTAAAGGTACTGTTGTAAGCTGCATTATTTGGGTATGATTTTAGAGCCAACTTTGAATTCCAATCGAGTCCATTACATTCACTTACGTGCTAATACCCTTGGGAAAGTTATGAATCCACCTCTTCTTCCCCCAGCTATTGGAAAATAGCAGGACAGACTGGGTTTTTTAGCCTTGGATGGCATCTAGTCTAGGAGAAGGACAAGTCTGAATTCAAAAGCTGTGGAAGCTTGTTTGGGAACTGTGGATGATGGTTGAAACAAGATCTCACTGTCTTTAAGATGTTTCCGTGGCATACATCTCAGATATCATCTGTGAATGAAGTCCAGCTCCATGACAATAAAAGAACAGGACTCAAGAAGATAAATGACGATTGACATTGGATTTAAAAGATCTTAGTTGACAGGAAAGCAAGAGAGTTCCACAGGCAAGAAGTGCAAAAGAGGAAAGTCAATAACGGCTCAGATTGAGGAATCAGAGAGCCGAGTTCGAATTACAGTCGAATCCATTACATTCTCTTACATACTAATACCCTTGGGAAAAGTATGAATCCACTTTTTTCCTCCCAGCTATGGATAAATAGCAGGCCAGACCGGGTTCTATAGCCTTGGATGTCAACTGGTCTACCACAGAAAGAAATGGCAACCTACTGCAGAGAAAAAAAAATCTGCCTCATCAGTCATGTATTGAATGATACATGATTGCCTAAGCGTGTATCACACATGGCAAATAACTGACTGGGTGCCAGTTTAGATTGCCTTAAATGTGGAGGTGTTTCATTATCTTCTGTGTACAAGCTCTCCACAGGAGATGTTCTAAAAGCCCCATGAACTAGTCTGAGGCCTTGATGATGGGTTACGTTAAGTATTTTTAGGTATGATTTTTTGGCTGCCCCATATATGAAGCTACTGTAATCCAGTTTTGAGTGAAGTAATGATCTGAATAATTTTGTTAATGTTTATTGATCTGCCTCCCACCCACTCAATATAGACAAATACATGCAGAAGTTGGAGCACTTTGTTTCATTTTCTTTTTAAAGAGAAAGAATATTGATTTTTTTTATCAAAGATGATACCTAGGAACTTGTGTTGTTCCACTATTGGGATTTCTGTTCCGTCTTATTTTAAACAGGGGTCGTTGTGCAATTTTCTCAATTGGCAGAAATCTAGGTATTTAGTTTTCTTTTTGAAAAATTGTCATATAGGAATAAAGTGTCACTGCCAACACTTTGATTTGAACATGGATTGCCAGAGAGCAAGTGCAGTTGACCTCATCTTGAAATAATAAAATCACATGATGGGTAAAGGAAAAATATATTTATGGGAATTAGCAGCGTCTGACTGAGTATTGTTTGAAGGTATTACTATTATATCTCTCCTACAAACCGGCATTACAAAAAAAGTAAAACTATTTTCAGTAACCTATTTGTGTTTTTTATTGAGGCATTCTGTCACCAGAATGAACCGATATAAGCAAGGTGTATAGATGAGCAGGGTCAAATGAAGTGACATAAGCAAGTTAAATTGGATAGATTAACTTGCTTTGATGAACTGGTATGAGCAGCCTAAGATGGCGAGATGGGTTGGCTCAGACAAACTGATATGAGCAATGATTATATCAGTTCATCTGAGCCAGGCCATCTATACATCATAATCTGCTCATATCAGTTCATTTGAGCCAGCCCCTCTAGACATCTTAGTCTGCTCATATCAGTTCATCTGAGCCAGGCCATCTATACATCACAATCTGCTCATATCAGTTCATCTGAGCCAGGCCATCTATACATCATAATCTGCTTATATCAGTTCATCTGAGCCAGGCCATTTATGCATCCTAATCTGCTCATATCAGTTGATTTGAGCCAGCACCTATAGACATCTTAGTCTGTTTATAACAGTTCATCTGGACCTACTCATCTATCCATCTTTGCTTATATCAGTTCATCTGATCCTGCTCACCTATCTATCTTGGTCTGCTCATATCTGTTCATCAAAGCCAGCTTATCTATCCATCTTAATTTGCTAATATAAGTTCATCTGAGCTAGTCCATCTATCTTAGTCTGTTCATACCAGTTCATCTGAGTCAGCTCTTCTATCCATCTTAGTCTGCTCATATCAATATATCTGATCCTGTCCATCTATCCATCTTACTTTGCTCATATCAGTTCATCAGAGCCTGCCTATCTGCCCATTAGTCTGCTTAAATCAGTTCATCTGAGCCTGCTCATCTTAATTCATTTTAGCCTGATCATCTGTCCAGCTTAGCCTGTTAACATCAATTCAGTTGAACCTGTCCATCTTAGTCTGCACATATGAATTTATTTGAACCAGATCATCTGTCCCACTTAGTCTGCTTACATTAGTTCATCTGGGCCTGCTCATCTTAATTCATTTTAGCCTGATCATCTGTCCAGCTTAGCCTGTTAACATCAATTCAGTTGAACCTGTCCATCTTAGTCTGCACATATGAATTTATTTGAACCAGATCATCTGTCCCACTTAGTCTGCTTTACATTAGTTCATCTGGGCCTGTTCATCTTAATTCATTTTAGCCTGATCATCTGTCCAGCTTAGCCTGTTAACATCAATTTCAGTTGAACCTGTCCATCTTAGTCTGCACATATGAATTTATTTTGAACCAGATCATCTGTCCCCAGTCTGTTATATTTTCATCTGAGCCTGCTCATCTTAATTCATTTTAGCCTGATCCTGTCCAGCTAGCTTTGAACCTGTCCATCTTAATCTGCTCAATTCAGTTGAACCTGTCCATCTTTAACATCAATTCAGTTGAACCTGTCATATGAATTTATTTGAACCAGATCATCTGTCCCACTTAGTCTGCTTACATTAGTTCATCTGAGCCTGTTCATCTTAATTCATTTTAGCCTGATCATCTGTCCAGCTTAGCCTGTTAACATCAATTCAGTTGAACCTGTCCATCTTAGTCTGCACATATGAATTTATTTGAACCAGATCATCTGTCCCACTTAGTCTGCTTACATTAGTTCATCTGAGCCTGCTCATCTTAATTCATTTTAGCCTGATCATCTGTCCAGCTTAGCCTGTTAACATCAATTCAGTTGAACCTGTCCATCTTAATCTGCTCATATGAATTTATTTGAACCAGATCATCTGTCCCACTTAGTCTGCTTACATTAGTTCATCTGAGCCTGCTCATCTTAATTCATTTTAGCCTGATCATCTGTCCAGCTTAGCCTGTTAACATCAATTCAGTTGAACCTGTCCATCTTAATCTGCACATATGAATTTATTTGAACCAGATCATCTGTCCCACTTACTCTGCTCACATTAGTTCATCTGAGCCTTCTCATCTTAATTCATTTTTTTTTAGCCTGATCATCTGTCCAGCTTAGCCTGTTAACATCAATTCAGTTGAACCTGTCCATCTTAGTCTGCACATATGTTTATTTGAACCAGATCATCTGTCCCACTTAGTCTGCTTACATTAGTTCATCTGTCCATCTTAATTCATTTAGCCTGATCATCTGTCCAGCTTAGCCTGTTAACATCAATTCAGTTGAACCTGTCCATCTTAGTCTGCTCATATGAATTTATTTGAACCAGATCATCTGTCCCACTTACTCTGCTTACATTAGTTCATCTGAGCCTGTTCGCTATCAGCCAATTTTTTTCTACTTATTATCTCATTCTTTTTAATATATTGTCTGCCTCATAATCTGTCTCTATCAGTTTGCTCATAATCTCCATTATCTATTTTCATCTTCTTCTTATCTCTCTCATTACCTATGTATCTCATTATGTTCATTATCTCTCTCTCTCTGCTCGTTATCTAGCTGGGATTGCTTAGTGTCTACCTCAGTGTGTTCAGATCAATTTCCCAGTTTATATTCAGTAATCTGTGTCTATGTGTTTTTTTTTTCTTTTTGTCTTTCTTTTATCTCAGCATTTACACGTCTGATTGTTTCAATTAATTTATCTCCTACAATTCCATTTGTTTGCAGGAGATCTATTCATATACACCTTTTGTTTTCTGATAACTGATCTAATCGTATATGCCTGCAGGATACCAACTCTCTATTTAGATGCATGACTGCTTTAGTAATGGTGGCATGACATGCTTTTCTTATGATGGTAGTATTTGGGGAATATTGTGCTTTTGCTAGGGTAAGGTAATAATATTATTATTGCCTTTATTATAATAAAGACGTGTGTACTCATACTGTCAAAAATTGCGGCAATTGTTAGAAAGGTTTAATAGTGAGATGCAATGAAACAAAATTCTTGAAACAATGTATCGAGATTCAATAAATCAGAGATAAAGAATTCACAATTAAAATAGAAGCCAATTAACCGTTTAATTAATCTCTTCCCTTTATATGATAATTTAATCTAAGAAATCTACACGACTTAATTCTACTGCTGCTAGGTGTAAAAAAGCAAGAGAAATAAGATGAAAAAAAGACTAGCCAAAAATTAATAATAATGACAATGCTTCATCTAAGAAATTCACACAACATTAATATTGCTACTACTACCACTACTACTACTTCTAGGTGTAAAAAAGCAAGAGAAATAAGATGAAAAAAAGACTAGTTAACAATTAATAATAATCACAATGCTTCATCTAAGAAATTCACCCAACTTACTACTACTACTACTACTACTAAGTGTAAAGAAGCAAGAGAAATAAGATGAAAGAAAGACGAGTTAAAAATTAATAATTGTTATGGGAACTTACCCATAATAATAATGGACTATTCCTGACATTACAAATACTGCAACACTCAAGAGGTATGGGAAGATTGTAAGATGAGGAGAGATAATTGAGAGCATATTGTAAGGACATTGGAATAATGATACTTGTCGAGACAATATAGTTCACTCTAACCAAATCTGATAGTCATTACTAATACTTCTACTTCTTTGTATTATATTTCTGTTGTAATATATCTTTGTATTTCATACCTGTGTCCGTGTTAGTCTTTCATTGGTTCTAACCGTGGACCATCACCGTGGTACAAGGAACTTGGACCATAACAATAATAATGACAAGGCTTCATCTAAGAAATTCACACTACTACTACTAGTAGTAGTAGTAGATGTAAAGAATGATAGATTATGCACTCTCTCCCAGAAATTGTAACTAAGGTCTGCTCAGCATTATAAACAACTGATGAGCTCAGTAGTTGTTGAACAAACACAAATGGTCTTGAACAGTTGTCTGCGACAGGGGATTGGCTAGCCACCCAAGCAGACAGGTGTGCTTGAAAAATCAGAGTAGCTGGCCATTATATGTATATTTTTCATTTCAATAAAATGTTCATCTGTTCAGAATTAGTACTGGAGTTTAAACATTATTACTAAGTCGAGGCACTCCAGCAATACCTAACAATGTTACCAAGCTTTTTAGATATACTGTATATGTCATATATAACATATAAATCCTACAGAGTCACCACACCTGTATCTTTGTATAAAACTCTTCACAAAAGAGATAGAAAAATGGTAATGATGAGATTTATCGTTTCTTTATCAGGAAACATTCAACATTCATTGACAGAACAGTTGGCATTACTGTCAGTTGAAACTTAAAAATCTTTCCTTTTAAATGACGGCAATTGTTAGAAAGGTTTAATAGTGAGATGCAATGTAACAAAAGTCTTGAAAGAATGTATCAAGATTCAATAAATCAGAGATAAAGGATTCACAATTAAAATAGAAGCCAATTAACCGTTTAATTAATCCATTCCATTTATATTTTTCTAGATGTTCAATGCTGTCTATGATTCATTGATTACTCCTTGTATTATATAAATTGCTTTTTGCCCAATATTTTTTCATGTTAAAAATTTTATGTGCTTATTAATATAACAGTGAAATGGAAATATCTGAGGAAAAAGATTTGCAACAGAATGAGAACGATGGCAATGATAAAGCTTATTTGAGGACCAGGTCAAAACAAGATGATCACTTAATAAACAAAGGTATCTGAGTGTCTTACATGAAAGGCTTGAACAAATAAAACTGCAATTTAAGAAATGTAAGAATAAAGGAACTGATTAGTTAAATGGTTCATTTTGCTCAGAAAGTAATTTTGTCTAAATGCAGATAAATATTTTATTTATATAGATTATTAAAATGAATAAGGGAAGTAATCACACATATACTTACTAATTTAAGTTAATTTACCTCCCTTCTTGCTGCAGATGGGACAGGAAACATATGAAGATTTAGGACATTGTATTGAGTAAACTACTAATTAACGTGAATAATTTATGCCATATTCATATTTTAACATATTTTCATAGACAAGTATCTATTTTCAAATTGGTAGGGAAAATGTTTTGAGACGTAGCGTTATATTGTTCTGTTTACTTCCTTTCTTTTGATTTAGTATAGTTAGTTTCTCCCCTTATTTTTTATCTTTCAAACATTTTACCTCCAACAATAATTTAAAAATGGTCTCATATATATTTGATGATCATTTTATTCTTTTCTTATTTTATTGATTGGTTTCTGTTATTTATCATTTAAACAGAAATTATAATAACATTAATTAATAATAATATGTGCTACATTTGACATCCAGCATAAACCATATATGTGTTTATTTCTATCTATAAAAGGCAGGATGTGTGTGTGTGTGTGTGTGTGTGTGTGTCTGTGTGTGTGTGTGTAACGAATGCATGACCGCAATTTTTGACGGATTTGCACCAAAATTTACATGCACATGCTCCAAGTTAGTGGGAAGGCCAAGACTGACTTTGCATTTCCCAACTCTCATCGATAGTCGAAATAATTGATTTTTTCATGCTTATACGGCAGTTTTCATGTAGTTTTCAGCCATTTTCTACTGGCCAGAGTGAGAGCCTATAGCTGGCTGCCACGAATAGGCAGGAAGATTCTATTGGCCAGCATGAGAGCCAACAGCTAACTGACACGAATGTTAACTAGCATGCTAGCATGCAAAAAAATCGATAGCTGCATTTGTCACAAGTGAAAAATTTAAATCTGCATCGACTTTACTCCAATTGGCTCATTCCGCTTGCTTTAAACTCAACATTGATTCTGATTCTGCAGAACTGGGTTGGGTGTGAAAAAGTATTTGTTGTTAACATTCTTTTTCATTCGTTTTTTCCAGTTACGAGTCCTTTTTGAAGCTGATCGTTTTGTGTTCATTTTGTTTAGTTCTTTTTTTTGTAACAGATTTAATGTTTAGTATAGAGCTTAGAAAAATTTGCAGTGTGAGATAGGCAAGAAGTAAGGCATGTAGCAACATCAGCATGGCAAAGGGCACCCTTTAAAGGCAAGGAAGGGCAAAATATTTTAAGTCAAGTGATAGTGATTGCTGTATGAGTCGTACGATTTTGAATCAATTATCGGCAACGCCAGTCCATGCTGCTAGTTTATATATATTTCTATGTGTGAATCAGGGAAGTTTGATTTTTCACTTCTTTCAAAAATTAATATTGCATTCTATGTGGAAGCTGGGGTTTGATGTGATAAGTACTCAAACCAAAAATTAGATTTATAGCTTTTATCAATTTTTGAGCATTTAGTTTTAAAGATCATCCAAAGAAAGAAAAAAACTTTAGATAAGAATAGCAGAGCTTGGGTTGTTGCTTTGGACACATCTCAAAGGCATTTCACAAGGTTTGGCATAATGGTCTTCTTCACAAGTTGAAATGTTATGGTATTTCTGGGAAAATTTTTGAACTGATTCAGTCTTTCCCATCAAATCGCGAAATAAAAGTTGTCTTGAATGGCCACTCTTCTAAATCTTTTTGTATTAATGCAGGTGTTGCCTAGGGCTCTATCCTTGGACTTTTGTTTTATCCTAATTTTCATCAATGACCTTCTTGATATTAGTTCTCAAATTGGTATTTATGTCTTGAATGGAGGAGGAGACATGAGACAAAATAAATACAACTTTCTGATGTTGTTATAGTGAAACACACCTATTCTATAGTTAATAGACTCTCCCATCTATAATAAGTAGGAGTAAAGAGTAGACCAAGACATTTTATCAGTGAGTGAGTCACCCATTCTGTCGATGCCGGATGACAGAGTAGTCCAATACTAAAGTATAATTCTACCACAACTAGATTACTCTGTGTAATGTCTATGATATCAAGTTCCTAACGTTTTGTATGTCAAACCTATTTTAGGACCGACTTAGTACAAATACAAGCCTCCACTGTGAAATCACTCCACAACAGATGTTGAGAATATCATGTGAGTAACATGGAAGTTTTAAGGAAAATGAAAATAAAATGGAAACTTCTACTGAAGAGGCTGTTTATATCTATCTATTTATCTATCTGTCTACGCCTGTTCATATCTATCTCTGTCCATTCATATCTATCTAATTCTGTCCATTCATATCTATCTCTGTCCATTAACATCTATCTATCTATCTATCTCCATTCATATCTATCTCTCTCTATTCATATCTATCTATCTACACCTGTTCATATCTATCTATGTCTATTCATATCTATCTATTTATCTAATTCTGTTCATTGTCGGTTATTGCTGAAAGAATCTATCAAGCTTTGGATAAGAATGGTGAAGCTTGGGCTCTTATTTTGTATATCTTGAAGTCATTTGACAGGTTTTGGTATACTGCTTGTCTTCACAAGATGAAAGGTTATGGTATTTTTGGATAAATTGTTTTAACTGATTCAGTCTTTCTTATCAAATCACGAAATGAAAGTTGTCTTGAATGGCCACTCTTCTAGATCTTTTTGCATAAATGCAGATGTCACCAGGCTCTCTTTGAACCTATATAGTTCCTAATTTTCATAAATGACCTTCCTGATGTCATCAGTTCTCAGTTCATTATCTATGCTGATGACACAATTATTTACTCTTGTCAGGTCATCCCATAAGTTCTGTCTGAATTTTGAATAAAGAAAACAAGTGACCAAATGTTACATTTAATTACAGATTCAATCAACAATGTATTTTCCCTGATTATCTATGACTTCCTTCCATCTATTAACAAGCTTACTAATTCCATTACTGTAAAATTCTTTTGGCTTTGATTCGAAGAACTCACAAATGTCAGTTTTAACCTCTTCCTGTGTTACAAAAGCTGTTTCTTCCAAATGATTCTGTAAGCTACGAAACAAATGGTACTCTGAAGGAGCAAGATTGGGAGAATGAGGTGGATGAGGAATTTTCTCCCAACCAAGTTCTTCGATCTTTTGTGATGTGATTTTTGCTGTGTGGGGTTGTGCATTGTCCTGATGAAACGTCACCTCTTTTCGATTCACTAGAGCAGGTCTTTTTTTCCTCAAAGCTTGGTTCAAATGCTCTAATTGCTGACAGTATATTTGAGCATTAATTGTTGCATTAGGTGGAAAGAATTCAAAGTGGATTATTCCTTGGCGATCCCATCAGATTGAAAGAAGAACATTTGCCCATGAAGTTCCCTTCTCGGCTGTGGCTGGGGTGCTTCCCCTTTACCATGCCACTGTCTATGATGCTTAACATTTCGATAAAAGATCCATTTTTCGTCCCCAATCACAAGTCTATCCAAAAAAGGTGAAACAAGTTGGTGAGAATGGAGAGAAGAGCAGATGTCAACTTGAGATTTGAGGTTGTTTTCAGACAATTCATGAGGCACCCATTTTCCAAGTTTAGGAACTTTTCCAAGTTGTTGAAGATGACGATGAACAGTTGTATGGTTTGAATTGAGAACCACTGACACTTCTTCAACTGATAAAGCAGGATTTTCTTCAAGGGCTGCTTCAAGAAGCTTTCCATGAAACTCAACTGGATGTCCGGTTCGATCTTCATCTTCAAGGGTGAAATTTCCACCTCTGAATTTTTCAAACCATCTTCTGCAAGTTCTTTCATTCACACATTCCTCTCTATAAACTGAGTAAATGTTTTTAGCCGCTTCGGCTGCTGAGTTTCCTTTCTTGAACTCATAAAGCATTATGTGCCTCAAATGATTCTTGGGTACTTCCATGTTAGCAGGGTTTTAATCAAACAAAATTTAATTTTATTGTTCTCTGAAATAAAATTTGATCAGTTTAGATACATCTAAACATAAAAATAATGTTCAGCTCCATTAGACATTATAAAATACTCTTTAAATTTCGTTCATTTTAACAAAAAGTTAAAATTTGGACAGAACTAATGGGATGACCTGATAGTAAGTCTACAATCTGTTGTTAAATGGAGCAAGAAGTAGCTTGTTAATTTTAATGCTTCAAAAATTAAACTGCTCTCTTTTAATCATCTGAGAAAACCCTTTCTACCTTGCATGGCTGATGCTAATCTCCAGGAGAGTGACTCATTGCACCTTCTTGCACTAATGTTTTTTGCTGACATGAAGTGAGAAGAGTATATTGAATAAACTGCTAGGTTTTCAACTCAGAAAGTTGATTCACTATATCATGCTAGACAATTTTTCTTGCCAGAATCTATTTTACATATTTAGAAATCTACAATTCATCCATACTTTGAATATTGCTGCCACATCTGGTCTGATGCTCCTGCTATATATTTAGAGATTCTTGATAAAAGCCAAAGAAGAATCTGCAATGTTACTGGTCCTGATCTGGCATCTTTCACTCACTTTCTCACCACTGTAGCTTCCTTGTGCCTTTAATATAAATTTAATATAATTACTTTCATGGTAACTGTTCTGATCAACTTTCCACTGTCCTATTAGACTTTATGAATTTAAGCACAGTACTAGATTGGCAGCTTCAATTTACAGTTGAAATGGGGGGATGCAACCGTAGCTTCTAAACTGTGAAACTCTCTTGGCTTTGCTTAATATATTAAATAATCATCAAAGTGCATTCAGGAATAAAAGGTTTTTGCTTACAAAAGAGAGGCTGGAGGAAATATATATCAAATTTAAAAAGAAATAAGCAAAGGTTAACTGGTTTTCTGTCATTTCTTATTGTCAGTTGTTCTTTGTTGGATTTTTTGGCATTATATTTCACTCTCTCTAACCCTCTTGCGTCTATATATATATATATAATATGGGATATATAGTAAAAAACAGTTCTAAAGAAGTATAACAAAACATAAAAAATCTCTCCTTGCATTTTGCTTTTAAATATCTGGCTGGTTTTCTTTCCTTTTCTCATATTGGTTTGGAATCTATGGTTCAGCTTACTTCGACATCTGATTTCTCCTACCCTTATAGTCAAACTGATATTTAAAATGAAAGTTACAATACTAATATGGTGGGAAATCAAAATATCATTAATAATTGATCTTATATTGGTTGACAGTACGCCTCTCAATGAAATCTGAATTCAGTTTTCCACACAAGCTCTTTACTGAGAAGCCTTTATACTAATAGCATCAATCCATGGAATATACAAATACAAAGGACATTTTTGTGGACCAATTAACCTTTATTTTTTCAAATTGGAATTTAAAATGAACACTAGACTCCATAATATCAAGAGGGAATCAATTTTTCACCTAAGACTTTATCGATAAATTAAATTTCAGAATTTATTTTTGTCACAAAATAGAAGGGTACGATTCAAAAGAAGAGGTGACAGATTAACAGTAAGAAGGATATCACGTAATGGATATAGAAACAGACTAAGATTATCTTAGTCTGTTTCCAGGAAGAGACAGATACATAAAGAGATGGGAATAGAGATAAATCATATATAGATAGTAGGTACAGAATGAGATAGATTAGAGATAGATGAAGATAGGGGATATATATTAGGATAGCATATAGATAATAGATAGATAGTAGGTACAGAATTTGAGATAGTAGGTGCAAATGAGAATGAACAGATAGATATCTAGAAGATGAATGCATTCTAAAAAGATAGATAGATAGTAGAAATGAATGAGATAATGGTGGTAGGTCTCTTGAGATAGATAGTTACAGATTTGATAGATCAGTGCAGTAAGACTGGGATAGAATAGATAGATTAGGGATGCTATAGATATGAAAATTAGATAGGAAAGACTGGATAGATAGATAGATGGATAGATAGATAGATGATGTTAAGTAGAACTATGGATAGATAAATAAGTACAGAATGAGATAGTAGATACAGAATGAGATGAGCACAGAAAGATAGATAGTATGACTTTAGATAGAATGAGATAGGAATAAGGGGAACAGACTGAGAGATAGATAGATGATAGGAACTAATGGATTTATATAAACAGACAGAGATATGATGATAGATAGATAGATAGTAGGTAGGAGATATTATTGGAGATTTATTTAAGAATATATAAATAGATAGATTAGGGTATTTAAGATAGATAGTAAGTACAGAATGAGATAGATGGATGAATGAATGAATGATAGATAGATAATATAGGTTGAGATAGATAGATGAATTTTTGATAGATAGATAGATAGATAGATAGATAGATAGATAGATAGATAGATATGAAGAGGAGATTTAGATAACTATAGATAGATAGATAGATAGATTTCATTTAATAGATAATGAAATTGTAGATTAAAGATAGATAGTAGATTGAATTTTGAGATAGATTTTATTTTTTTTTTAACACCAAAGTTGACTGGAGGGAAGTGAAACCAGAAGGAAGTTCCTATTAAATTAGAAGTGCAAGAGAAAACTGTCAGCATAGAACTTATTTATCCATTTCAACTGTAAAATGATGAACCTTAATTGTAATCTTATATAATTTTTTCGAATTTTTATAAAAGTTCATCAGAACAATTATCATGTTAATACTTTATAGAAAGTTATTATTTGATAGGAAATTAAATTGTGGAAATTTCTATTGTGATGCTGAAATTGAGGAAATTCAGAAAATTGGCCATATATTTCAAATGGCATAGGTCTCTAGCACCAAAAGAAGATGCTTGAAGACCTTAAATGGCATAAGCCAAGATGACAAAAGACTGAAAATGATTGTAAGTGCCATAAAAATGGGCTGAACATTTTTGCACAAGAATTCCCGAATCCAGAACAATTTCAAATTTATTGAATTAAGCTGTTTTTAATTAAACAACTTGCAAAAATTTTTTTTTTTTATTTTTGTTTGATCAACTGTTAGTTATTTAGTGCTGAAATCTAAATATTTTGTTTAAAATTTGATTTTATTGTTTTTAGATAATAATGTTTTTAGTGATAAAAGACTTACAGTGGATTCATACCTTTCCCAAGCTACTTGCATATGTGCATATAACAAACAAACTGGAATTGGAACTCAGCACCCATTCTGCCATTATTCATTGACCGCATACAAACTTACAACATCTGGAACTCAATCACCCATCTGGTTACCAGGTTCAATGTTGGTTAACTTTGGTGTTTGTATGAGAATCCGTAATTCTAGCCATCATGATGCTAAGTGGTTTGGGCATATATTTTCTGGAGAGTTGAGTCATGTTTTGACCTGCTTACTAATGGCCAGAACACTGGAAGCTAAAGTCTGTTGAAAAATTCTACCCAGAATATCTGTCTACTACAATGAAGTCATGGAATTACGGTACATGGAATAGGTTTTTATTGCATCTCATACTGGGAAATTCAATAAACAAATGCAAGAAGTCCAATAATTCAAAGGAATAGCAAAATATATTACAAAAAAAAAACAATAAAAAAAACAAAAACAAATATACTTCCCATTTGGTTCAGGTATTTTGGTGGAAATAAAATGCCATTTTCCAGTAAGGCAATGTTGCACTCAGAGAGCCTTTCAACCACTGTAGGGGTAATTTTAATACATGATACCACAGCTTGGATATTAACTAAAACCGTTGAGACTAAGCTTTGACGGAACCTACACTTGGATGCTGAGAGCTATATTTAACATCACTTGGAGACAACATCCGACTAAATCACAGCTCTCTGATATTTCTCTCTTGTGAAACTCCCTTCCAGCTCCATGCTTTCCAGCCATCTTTAATCAGCAAAAATTTAAATGCAATGTCAATCGCTATCTCTTGATTGCACTTTCCTCTTCCCGCTCATTATAACATTTGTGTACCTAATTCTTCCACAGCCTGTAACTCAGTGGCTTTATTGCTTTACATGGGGTGATACGGATTAAAAAAAAAAATTTTTTACAATCTTACAGAAATGCAGATTGCACTTTGCAGGACATTTGGAATACAGAGCAAATGTGGGTGATTAATGTTGTATCCTGTAAGAGGTTACAAACAGACAAAGGTGGTACTCGAGTGAAGGAACAGCAACACACACCTAGATGAGAGGTTTATTGCAAAAGAGAATATACTACTGAAAGACAGGGAATCAGGTATATCCTGTGTTCACTATATATATCTAATGATATAGTCAGTCCACATAGGCAATAGAGAGTGTGGGACATTCCATTACAACAATTAAACTGATTTAGCTGTAAATATCTTTTTTTCTAATCATTTCACCCCAAGCAAGGCAATAAAGCCACTAAGATGCAAGGGGATGCTGGGAGTTGAAGAGAATGAGAAGACTTTATTGAAAAAAAATGACATTAAAAGAACAGAGTTTAGGAAAACAGAAGATGGCAGCTGACACTGTATTTAAATTTTTGAAGATTGTAGGTGGCACAGAAGCAAGAAATCTGAAGTGAGTTCCACAGGTGAGAAAAGAAACTATTCCGTCTTGGGTAAGGTGATAAACTATATCCGCATCCTGAGTAAGATGATAAACTACAACGACATCCTGGGTAAAATGATAAACTATATCCAACAACAAGGCCTCTGATTGGGAGGTTTTGAGGAGTGTGGAACCACCTCTTAATTGCTGGTGTTTCCAGGTCCACCCTGACCCGGGGTGGTAGCACCTGTCAGGGTACCAGTTATGGGCAAATAGTTACCCCCCCACACACACACACACCAAAAGGGGTCAAAACACTATGAAAGTATAAAAATAGGTTTTAATACCAGCAATACATTTTGAAAAATTTTTTACCAGCAATACATTTTGAAAACAAATATTACCAATAATAAAAATCTTGTCAGCATTAAATAACCCATTGAGGTTGATATGCCATAAAACGAAACACACAAACTATTAGCTAGATGTAACCATATGTTCTATTCTATTTCAACAGTAAAATAGTGAGACCTAGGAGCCAATCTAGTAGTACACTTAAATTCACAAAGAGATTAAGATCATAGTGATCTGGAAAGCATTCTCTCAAAGTCTGTTCCACAAAGTAAAAGTTCTGGAACTTTCTCCTTACCAATGGAATACAAAGATAATATCGATGAGTTAACTCAGCCATGAAAATAGTGATAGAGTAATGAGAAGTCAGCAATGTTTCACCTGTCTGAAAGGGGTTGTAAAGTGGAAAATAATTCATTACCCACAAGGCCATGTAAATGCTTTTGAACTCTGTCAACGCAGGAAAGTGAGGATAGAACAATGTTATTAATAATGTAGTTTCCCTATTTAAAATCCAAAGAAGAATCTGCAATGTTATCAGTACTGACCTGGCATCTCAGCTTCAATCATTTT
>CAHIKZ030000046.1:547500-587500 GCA_903632075.3 Acanthosepion pharaonis | reverse complement strand
AGAGTCAACAGTGATTTAGATGAGGAAGTTGTGGAGAGATATGATCGTCCAAGCATGTATCATGTATAGCACATAACTGACTGATGAATATGGATATTCTAAGAAAATGAATATAGTTATTGTAAAGAAATAATCTATTGTTATAGATGACATGAAAACTAATTTGGATTCGGTTGTCCGACATGCTTTGTAAATAAGAAGCTCTCCAAGTGGACAGCGTCTTTTCTCATTTTGGACATTTTCAGGTCATTATAAAAATAAAAGTACATAAAACACAGTTAAACTGTTTTTGATTTTTTTTTTAATCAATTCACACCAAGCAAGGCAGTAAAGCCACAGTGTCACTGCTGACACTTGAGTTTGAACATAGATCACCAGTGACCAAATACAGGCGAACCCATTATTGAATTAAGTGGAAACGCATATATAGGAAATTGCATGACATCTAGATTGATCTCTTTTACTGAATTCTATTCTACCCTCTATTACTATACGGATTGCTATTCTCTATACTATTTCTCTACTCGGACCACCATACGGATTACTATTTGAGTGAGTATTATCAAGCAAGTACTATTAGTGCAAGTGATATCCGAAGGTTTCTGACACCAGCACTGTTCAAAGGTGTACTATAGTTGTATCTGCAATTACAAAGTCTCTACTACAACAAGCATTACAAAAGTGAGTGGCAATGAGTGTTCGTTGACATCATCACAAAAATGGTTACAGTTAGAAACAGGAACATTGCTAAGGACGGAGAACAGAGTTAGAGTAACCAGGAGGACAGCAGATAGTGATTGACATTCAAATCTCCAAATCAACCATTTGCCCTTGCATGGAATACTGCTTCTATATATGGTCTGGTGTTCCAGCTGTTCATCTTGATGTCCTCAACAAAATCCAGATATAGATATGCAACATGGTTGGTCCTTATCTGGCATCCTGTCTGCAGTTGCTATCTCACAGACATGCTGTGGCTTCCCTCTGTCTTTTCTATAAGCACCTTCATGGCAACTTCTCCAACAAGCTACTTTCACTCATTGCCAAACTGTATGAATTTAAGCATGCTACTAGGGTAGCATTTTGGCCCCCACCCTTTCACTGTCGAAATGACTAAGTGTAGCCATCTCTTCTATTCCAACAGATTCTTATCTCGCACTTCTCAACAGTGGAACACCCTTTCCCTTAGTTGCTTCCCTGATAGCTATAATCTTAATATTCAAATGTAATGTCAATTGACATCTTCTGAGGCCTTAACCTTCATCCCTATCCTTCTCTTTATCCTTTTCCCAAACACTCCACTTTACTCTCACTCTCTGTAACGCTTTGCATGCTAGTGGCACTCCCACCTTACTTTGGGTGATTTGCTTTAAAAAAAAAACATTAAAGTTTTTGCTGGAAAGCATGGAGCTGGAAGGGAGTTCCACAAGCAAGAAGTGTGAGAAAAGAAGCTGTTAGCATAGAATTTACAGTTACATCTAACCATTTCAACTGTAAATTGGTGAGGCCTTGTTGCCAGTCTAGTACAGCGCTTAAATTCGTAAAGTCTTGGTACCATCATAGAAGGTTCATCCAAACAATTACCATCAAAGTATTTATAGAAAGGACAAGGGGAAGCTCAACCGTAAATTGGTGAGACCTCATCATCAGTCTAATACTGTGCTTAAATTGGAATAGTTTAGGCAACATTGCAAAGAGCTTTTGTACTTATAATATTTGTAATCTACAGTAAATATTAATTATTGTCACCAAGTTTCAAATGTGTCCATGCAATAAATATACTTAGAGCTATGTACGTCAACATCGAGATCCACACTACCCAGCCCTGGGATGAACTCACAATTGTGATGTCACTAAACCCTGTTCTTATCTTACTGTCTGAATTTCTGGGATGAGGAGTTATCACTGTTTTCATTATTTACATGCGGACTATTGTCCTCATCTTTGTTGTTGTTATCACCTGATCGCCTTCTGTCTGAATTTCTGGGATGAGGAGTTATCATTATTTACGTTATTTACATGCGGACTATTGTCCTCATCTTTGCTGTTATTATCACCTGATCGCCTTCTGTCTGAATTTCTGGGATGAGGAGTTATCATTATTTACATTATTTACATACGGACTATTGTCCTCATCTTTGTTGTTGTTATCACATTTTAGCTGTTGTGCTATGTTCATAGACAACACAAAAACCTTCGACAAATTACACCACAAGGATCTGCTGGAACTGCTCAGTAACCTTGGTATATTCGAGAAAGATATTAAAATAATCAAGAACCTATAATCGCAGTAAACACCATGCATACACATAGAGAATGAGTTCAGCAAATATAAAAAATAGAAAGGGGTGTAAGGCAAGGATGCATCTTCTCACCAGACCTGTTCAACATATACAGTGAAGCAATTCTGAGAGAATTTGAAACCCTATAGGGATTTAGCATTGGCAGCCATAATCTTAACAACATAAGATACACAGATGACACAGTACTGATAGCAGACATAGAAAAGAAATTACAAAATCTTCTACAGAAGGTAAAAAAGGAGAGCAAGAAGAAAGGACTAAGCATAAACTACAAAACAAAATGCATGGTCATCAGTAAAAGGATTAGTCTGAAATGTGATTTGCAGGTCAGGAACACTAGAATCAAGCAAACTTGGCAGTTTAAATATCTTGGCAGTGTTCTTACAGAGGACAGTAAATGCAACACTAAGATCTGTAGATGTATTGGGATGGCCAAGAACACATTTCAAAAGTTGGGCAGAGTATTGCAAGACAGGAGGATTTCTTTGGTAATGAAGGAAAGAATACTGAGCTGTTACATGACATCTGTCCTTCTTTACAGCAACAAATGTTGAATGATTTCCTCAAAGATGAAGAAGGGACTTGAGGTGACGGAGATGTCATTCTACAGAAGGATGCTAAGGCTATCATGAACTGAGCATGTAAGCAATGATGAGGTCTTAGAGAGGATGCGAACCTAATATCAGGAAGAGGCAGCTGATGTTCCTGGGATATAATGAGGAAGGAGGGCCTGGAGAATCTAATACTCACAGGTCGAATAGAAAGAAAGAGAGATAAAGGAAAACAATGAATGACATACCTAGCAGCTTTAAGCAAGTGGATGACAGAACGTGGTCTAGGGGGGGGAAGCAGAGGGAAGGAACTTGTTGAGAGCTGCAAGGGATAGGAGGAGGTGGAGAGCCATGATCGCCTACGTCCTGAAAGGTCATGGCACATATAAAGGAAAAAAGGACGCATAATGAGGAAAGAGGGCCTGGAGAATCTGATACTCACAGGTCGAATAGAGGGAAAGAGAGACCAGGGAAAACAACGCGTGACATACCTGGTAGGCTTAAGCAAGTGGATGACAGAATGTGGTCTAGGGGGGAAAGCAGAGAGAAGGAAGTTGTTGAGAGCTGCAAGGGATAGAGGGAGGTGGAGAGCTATGATCGCCTACGTCCTGAAAGGACATGGCACATAAAAAGAAAGCTCTTTGGCTTTCTTCAGCTGCTTTTCAATCTCACTCACCTTCACTCAATTATAAACTGAACCCTTTATTTAATCTATGGGGGTAGATTGTTCTCACTCCATGGACACACATCCAGGGATATTTCTAATTCCTATTTATTACTTTTTAACTATTGCCAAATTTCTTTCCACTGGGTTAAATCTGTACTACCCAGCCCAGGACATTGCGCCTGAGTGGTGAGAATGTTTGCTTTCTGACCATGAGGCCTAGGGTCAATTTGTCAAGGTGTCTTCTTGATGCTATCAGTCTGGAGGGGGTGATCTCAGTTTGTGACAACTTTGGAAAGTGCCTGAAAACCATACCAAAGGTTAACCCAAGCCTTGTGAGTGAAATTTGGTAGATGGAACTGCAGGCCATTGATGCCTGTGCGAGCACAAAGTCACAAGTCATTGTGGCTGAGGGTTTGACTGTGCTGGCATTGTTCAGATTAAGCTAGATAACATGTTTCTCTCCCAGAAACTGTAACAAAGGTCTGCTCATCATAGTTGCAGTTGATACTGCAACTATGATGAGCAGACCTTAGCAGAAATGCAACCCCGATTTCTGAACATGTTTTGATAGGAACAGGAAGGTAATAGTAATATTATATTTGGTAATGGCAATATTAGCCGTTTCCCTACAAGGAAACATTTGGCATTTGTTGATTAAGCAGCTAGTGGTATTCTAGTTATACATTTCTTCACTCCCTGGCCATCGGGCTGGGATCAGAGTGTAGTATCTGTTCTCCTCATCTACGAAGATAATGGTAATAATAGCCCTTTCCCTACAAGGAAATCAGTTAAAAATTCTGAGAAACATTTTGGGGGATAATAATGATTTATTAAGTCCCAGGTAGGCTCTGTGGATGTTGAACAAACACAAAAAATGTGCCTGAGCAAGAGTTTGCAACAGGGATCAGCTAGCTGCCTTAGTAGACAGCTATCCTTGAATACAAATGGCCAGCCATTATTGATTAACCCAGTCCAGAGATTGAACACACAATTACTATGTCATCAAATTCATGAACCAACATTTAATCCACTATGCCATTGTCACACGTATTATTGCAATGTGCTTGCGTTTAAATCACACTGTTCGTATGTCAATTTCCTCAAATTCATCTCAACCTTTTTCTAGCTTACTAACTCTGTTCGTATCTATTTAACTCCATTTGTTTATTTAACTTTGTTCGTGTCTATCCCTGTATGTATCTGACTTTGTATCCATCTATCTCAATCTGCTTGCATTTAAATCACACTGTTCATATCAATCTATTTCAATTTCTTCAAATTTTTTTCACCCTTTTTCTATCTTCGTATATATCCATTTCTGTTCATATCCATCTATGTTTGTATTTATCTATCTCACTCTGTATCTATCTAACTCTCTTTGTATCTATTTCACTCTGTATCTAACTTAGTATCTATCTATCTCACTCTGTATCTATCTAACTCTCTTTGTATCTATTTCACTCTGTATCTAACTTAGTATCTATCTATCTCACTCTGTATCTATCTAACTCTCTTTGTATCTATTTCACTCTGTATCTAACTTAGTATCTATCTATCTATCTATCTATCTATCTCACTGTTCATATCTATCTAAATTTGTATCTATCTCACTCTTTTTGTATCTGTCTAACTTTGTATCTATCTCACTCTGCTCGTATCTATCTGTATGTATCTCACTCGTATGTATCTATTTCACTCTATAATAATCTATCCCGCTAATTAACCCATAGCTGGGGGAAAAGAGATGGATTCATACATTTCCCCAGGGTATTTGCACATAAATATATATAATGGACCCAACTGAAACTGGGATCTCCAAGTCCTAGCCGTTATCAATTACACTACCTGCACAGCAACACCTTACAACACCTGATATTCCCAAACGGTCACCCATCTAGGCACTGAACAGGCTTGATGTTGCTTAACTTTGGTGATCATACAGGAACTGGTGCTTCAATGTGATGTGGCTGTAAGCCTTTTTTAAATGTAGATTTCGTTTTCTTCTACATTGGATCTCAACTCATTCTAAGCTAGAATCAGTTACATTTTCTGACTGAGATACTTGGGGAGGGGGGATAATAATGATTTACTAAGACAAGTTCCACTAATTAATCCATAGCTGGGGGGAAAAGAGATGGAGTCATACATTTCCCCAGAGTATTTGCACGTAAGTGTATGTAATGGACCCAACTGAAACTGGGATTTGGTTCTCTGACCTCCAAGTCCTAGCCGTTATCAATTACACTACCTGTACAGCATCACCTTACAACACTTGATATTCCCTAAGGGTCACTCATCTAAGCACGGAACAGGCTTGATGTTGCTTAACTTTGACAATCATATGGGTATTGGTGCTTCAATGTGAAGCCTTTTGCATGGGATGATATGACTAAAAAAATAGTAAATGTGGTTGATTTTGCTAATATTTCAATCATTCATAAAATTTTGTTGATAATACAAAATATTCAATAACATTATTATTCCCAGTCTAAAATTTATTATGAACATTTTCTGACTGAGATACTTGATAATGATTTACTAAGCCAAGTTCCACTAATTAACCCATAGCTGGGGGGAGAAGAGTTGGATTCATACCTTTGTCAAGGGTAATTGCACGTAAGTGAACATAATGAATCCAACTGAGCTGTTGCCCATTACACTACCTGCATAACAGCAACATACAGCACCTGCCATTCCCAAGCAGTCACCCATCTAAGTACTGACCAGACTCTGCATTGCTTAACTTTGGTGAACTGATGTTTCAATGTTATGTGGTTGTAAGCTTTTGTTTAAATGTAGATTTCAGATTCTTCTACATTGGATCATAGTGTAGAATCTGTTTGAACCCCACTCATTCTTAACTGGAATCAGTTAAATTTTCTGACTGAGAAACATTTTGGGGGATAATAATGATTTATTAAGTCCCACTAATTAACCCATAGTTGAGGGGAGAAAAGATGGATTCATACCTTTCCCAATTATATTTACACATGAATGAATATAATGCACCTGACTGAAACTGAAACTCGGTTCTCTGCTCTCCAAATCCATGTTGTTATCCACTATACCACCCATACAGCAGCACCTTACAACACTTGGTATTCCAAAGCAGTGAACTATCTAAGTACTGACCAGACTGGATATTGCTTAACTTTGGTGATCATATGATCAAAAGTCACAAAACATTTTAGCCAGACCATTCCACCTTCCTAGGTGTACAAATCTAATTTTCTGATTCTGAGAAGATTCCTTATCATTCTAAGAGCTGTTTTGACAGTAGAATTCATTTTGTCGTCATTGCATTTTTTTTACCCCAGGGTCTGAGCAAATCCAATCTACAATGTTCTTCAGATCTCCAACTTTTAAAGAAAATGAAAACAAACTCCACAGAAAATGATGGAAAACAGGAAGGAAATTACAATGTGTGTGTGTGTGTGTGCATGTATGTGTGTGAGTGTGTGTGTGAATGTTACAAATGAGAATGTCATATGTCTAGTTATATTATCTTTGTTGCTTTGCTCAAGTTGTAAACAATATTTTCTCTGATGTCCTCATTATAAATAAATTACACTTTTGCTTCATTTTTATTAACCATTTCCCTATAAGGAAACATTTGGCATTCATTGACCGAGCAGCCAGTGGTATTCTAGTTACACATTTCTTCACTCCCTGGCAATCAGACTGGGATCAAAGTGTAGTATCTGTTCTCCTCATCTCTAAAGATAATGGTAATAATAGCTGTTTCCCTACAAGGAAACATTTGGAATTCATTGACCGAGCAGCCGGTGGTATTCTAGTTACACATTTCTTCACTCCCTGGCCATATAGCTGTTATTGCTCTTTCTAGTACCAATGGTTTCCTTCCTAACTTTTTGTTTGAACTAGTGTGGAAAGTCAACATCTTGATTATGTCATTATTTTTGCCTTCATGTAATATGTGCTATCCATTGTAGTTGTTGCTATTGTTGTCAGTTATTTGGTACAGTACATAGACAGTTATCCCAAAAGCTCTCTAGCTATGGAATCATGGAAAAAGTCTTCTCAATTATTTTCCTGTTATCACTCTTTTCAATATTGATGGGGGTTTCCTTCCTAACCTTTTATTTGAAGCAGTGTAAAATGTCAGCCTCTTGATTATGTCATTATTTTCTCATAGAGTTACAGAGCTGTCAGTAATCGCGAGAGCCAACATTGCTAGAGGCTATGCAGTGCCTCATTGTCTCAGTAAACAGGGACTTTGCTCCTTGAAGCATTCGCTTACATTTATTGCGAGCAGCAACAAATAAGCATCTGTTGTGATGAGAGCCGTCATGCTGGTATAATAAAAAATAGTGGTTCCTGTGTGCTATAGCAGTCAAGCATGCTGGTGTGAACCATGGAAAGGTTTGAGGTTTCATCCAGTATTTCCAAGAAAGAATGGAAGCATCCATGTTGGCTTTGACCCAAGAAGAAACCTCTGTGTCACAATTTTCACTTGGGAGTTAAAAGATGTCAGTCCAAGGGGTGTCATGGAGTGAGTCCTAATCAGCATGTTGGTAATGGAAAGAAGTGAATAGGGGGTTCCTGTTTAATAGCAGATTGGAACAAAATACCAATAGCTACCACAGAATTACCAAGAAGGCATTGTTGCAAAGCTCAGCAAGAACGAGGAGAGAAAGTAAGAAATAAATCAAGTAGAGAAGCATGCTGCTCGGTTTTGCTAGGGAAACAAGTAAGGAAGTCCAAGATTTGAGTAAGGGATTGGGCAATGAAAAAATTTAATGTTTGAACACTGGCAACATCAGCCCCTTTAGAATGTTTAAGCCACGTGTTGTGGTGAGCATTAAAGTCACCAAAGGCAAAGATGTTTGCAGATGGGTAGAGGGAATATGCCTTTTCTATACTGTCAGCAATTATGTCTAATATACTACAGTCCTGGGAAGACTTGAGCGATAAAGGAAAAAGAGATACCTAACAGAGTTTAGTAACGAAAGACAGAAGCACATGAAGGAGTAGTCTGGGGACTCAAGAAAGAATTCTCTGGATATTGGAAGATTATCCCAGGTGTAAACACCAAGGCCATGTATGTGAATGCTGGAAATCTTTTCAGCAAAGGGGAAGACAGCCCGGAACCAAGAATTCATTGGGAGTAATGGAAGGATTTAAGTTAGTTTCACAGAGGGCAAAGATATCTGGTGACCGTTCCAAGAGGAAAGATTCTACACTGCAAAAGTTGGAACAGATACCATGAATATTAGGGAAAGAAAAGCTGAGTCATGGGAGTAGGCGATTTTTTTTGTTTACTGGTTTAGTTGTATTTCTTTTTGTTGTGTTTTCCATAAAATTTGTTTTGAGGAGAGAGAGAAAAAAACCCCACTGTAATTGTCTGTTGTCAGTGATAATACAAACCAGCGAGAGAAAAGAATATAGTGTGGCCTCTGGGTTGCACCCCCCCCCCACTGGAAACATATGCAGGGACACCTATCCATGTATGACATAGCACTACAAATAACCCAATATTATGTAACTGTTGATCAGAGCAGGCCCTCTAAGTGCTATCAAAAAGTTTGGGCTCTTAATAACCAGTTGGAAGTAGTAACCTACCAATCTGGTACCTTCATAAAATTAAGTCACAGCCACTAGTTAGTCCAACTGCCAAAAAGTTAAGGCTGTTAAATCACTGTGGCCCTGGTAGAAGAACGAATGAAAGAAAGAATGAATGAATGAATGAAAAAATGAAAGAAAGAATGAAAGAATGAAAGAATGATTGAATGAAAGAATGAATGAATGAAAGAAAGAATGAATGAATGAAAGAATGAATGAATGAAAGAATGAATGAATGAATGAAAGAATGAATGAAAGAATGAAAGAATGAATGAATGAAAGAATGATTGAATGAAAGAATGAATGAAAGAATGATTGAATGAAAGAATGAATGAATGAAAGAGAGAGAACTGGTAAACCATATCTTGAAAGGAAACAAGGGATTAACCTCTACTCCTGTTCAATAAATGTGGAAGGAATTCAGGTTGGACAATAGGTAAGTCTATTTACTCCTATTATGCAAAACAAATCCTCTATAAATAATAAATTATATATTTATAATTCAAATAATAAATCATATATTTATAATTCAAATAATAAATTATATATTTATAATTCAAATAATAAATCATATATTTATAATTCAAATAATAAATCATATATTTATAATTCAAATAATAAATCATATATTTATAATTCAAATAATAAATTATATATTTATAATTCAAATAATACATTATATATTTATAATTACGAAAAAAGAAAACCATGTATATTTTTTTATTTTTTTACTGTTGTTGCTACTGCTCCTGTTAATCAGATTAGTTGTTAATTAATTAAAAAATATTATTGTTGCTCTCATCACTAATCCTTTTAATGAAATTAAATAACAAAAAAATTAATTGAAAAAAAAAAAAGCTAACATTCAGTTAATAAAGTTTAGAATTTATACAAAGGATAACATATCACTGATGTGAAATTTAAAAATAATAATAATGTTTACTATTTTTTAAGATAATAAGATTTAATGAAACATCCCTGCAAATTAAAAAAAGTAAATAATATTTTACTTATTGAATAATTTAAAGGAAGCAATGATATTATTTATC
Organism: Acanthosepion pharaonis; assembly: GCA_903632075.3. Taxonomy (NCBI): domain Eukaryota; kingdom Metazoa; phylum Mollusca; class Cephalopoda; order Sepiida; family Sepiidae; genus Acanthosepion; species Acanthosepion pharaonis. The sequence goes on along the minus strand of CAHIKZ030000046.1, from coordinate 577,347 downwards.
GAAGCATATATAAAAAAAAAAGTACAAGATTATTGATAACTTATTTGTATAAATTTTGCAATGACTGGTTTCGTAAGTTAATACAAATGGGGGGATAGAATTTATGTATGTGTGTCCTTGCATGTGTGTGTGAGCACTTTTACTACATTTATATATAGATACATGGACCTACATACATGTATAGGAATTTATTTTATTTATTTTTTTTGTGGAATTTCATTTGAGTATAAGGTACATGTGAACTTAAAGATTTATCTGATAGTAGGAAGAGTGAATATTTTTGTTTTTTTTATTTAGAAAACCTACTATAAGTGGTAAATTAGACTAAATTTTGTGGAATCATAAATGTTAATATACGATAGATTGGTATCTGTCTATATTTCTGAGATGAGGTATTATGTACACTATTTACATTATTCAGACTATTGTCCTCCTTTTCTGGTCATATTTATTACGCGTTTATTTTCAGTATCTATATTTTCTGAGATGAGGTATTATGTACACTATTTGCATTATTTGACTATTGTCCTCATCTTTGTCGTCATATTTATTACAATGTTTCGGCCTTTCATATCTGTCCAGCCTTTACAGGTGGTGAGGTTGAACTTAACTCCTTTTTTCACATTAGGGTAGACTGTTCTATCTTTGTCGCCATATTTTAATTACAACGTTTATTTTCAGTATCATTTTCTTTCCAAGTTTATAACCACTGCTCAACTGGGATTATTGTCCTCATCTTTGTCACCACATATTTATTACAACGTTTATTTTCAGCATTAGATCCAGTGACAGGACCTATATTATTTGGATTATTGTCCTCATCTTTGTTGCCATTATTACAACATTTCAGAGAGAGGAAGCCTTCTTCGAATTAAATGTTAACTGACCCCCATTTCGCTCACTGGGGTATGACTATTTCAGTTCCCCATCTCATCTTTTTAATATGACAGATACTGAAGGCCAAAACGTTGTAAATATGGAAAAGATATGAGGACAATAGTCCGAATAATGTAAATAGTGTACATAATAATTCATCTCAGAAATATAGACAGATACTGAAGGGCCAAAACGTTGTATAAATATGGCGGACAAAGATGAGGACAATAGTCCGAATAATGTAAATAGTGTACATAATACCTCATCTCAGAAATATAGACAGATAGTGAAGGGCCAAAACGTTGTAATAAATATGGCAACAAAGATGAGGACAATAGTCCGAATAATGTAAATAGTGTACATAATACCTCATCTCAGAAATATAGACAGATACTGAAGGGCCAAAACGTTGTAATAAATATGGCACAAAGATGAGGACAATAGTCCGAATAATGTAAATAGTGTACATAATACCTCATCTCAGAAATATAGACAGATACTGAAGGGCCAAAACGTTGTAATAAATATGGGACAAAGATGAGGACAATAGTCCGAATAATGTAAATAGTGTACATAATACCTCATCTCAGAAATATAGACAGATACTGAAAGGCCGAAACGTTGTAATAAATATGTGGACAAAGATGAGGACAATAGTCCGAATAATGTAAATAGTGTACATAATACCTCATCTCAGAAATATAGACAGATACTGAAGGGCCAAAACGTTGTAATAAATATGGCAACAAAGATGAGGACAATAGTCCGAATAATGTAAATAGTGTACATAATACCTCATCTCAGAAATATAGACAGATACTGAAGGGCCAAAACGTTGTGATAAATATGTGGACAAAGATGAGGACAATAGTCCGAATAATGTAAATAGTGTACATAATACCTCATCTCAGAAATATAGACAGATACTGAAGGGCCAAAACGTTGTAATAAATATGGCAACAAAGATGAGGACAATAGTCCGAATAATGTAAATAGTGTACATAATACCTCATCTCAGAAATATAGACAGATACTGAAGGGCCAAAACGTTGTAATAAATATGTGGACAAAGATGAGGACAATAGTCCGAATAATGTAAATAGTGTTACATAATACCTCATCTCAGAAATATAGACAGATACTGAAAGGCCAAAACGTTGTAATAAATATGGCGACAAAGATGAGGACAATAGTCCGAATAATGTAAATAGTGTACATAATACCTCATCTCAGAAATATAGACAGATACTGAAGGGCCAAAACGTTGTAATAAATATGGCAACAAAGATGAGGACAATAGTCCGAATAATGTAAATAGTGTACATAATACCTCATCTCAGAAATATAGACAGATACTGAAGGGCCAGAATGTTGTAATAAATATGGCAACAAAGATGAGGACAATAGTCCGAATAATGTAAATAGTGTACATAATACCTCATCTCAGAAATATAGACAGATACTGAAGGGCCAAAACGTTGTAATAAATATGGCGACAAAGATGAGGACAATAGTCCGAATAATGTAAATAGTGTACATAATACCTCATCTCAGAAATATAGACAGATACTGAAGGGCCAAAACGTTGTAATAAATATGGCGGACAAAGATGAGGACAATAGTCCGAATAATGTAAATAGTGTACATAATACCTCATCTCAGAAATATAGACAGATACTGAAGGGCCAAAAACGTTGTAATAAATATGGCGACAAAGATGAGGACAATAGTCCGAATAATGTAAATAGTGTGCATAATACCTCATCTCAGAAATATAGACAGATACTGAAGGGCCAAAACGTTGTAATAAATATGGCGACAAAGATGAGGACAATAGTCCGAATAATGTAAATAGTGTGCATAATACCTCATCTCAGAAATATAGACAGATACTGAAAGGCCAAAACGTTGTAATAAATATGGCGACAAAGATGAGGACAATAGTCCGAATAATGTAAATAGTGTGCATAATACCTCATCTCAGAAATATAGACAGATACTGAAGGGCCAAAACGTTGTAATAAATATGGCGACAAAGATGAGGACAATAGTCCGAATAATGTAAATAGTGTACATAATACCTCATCTCAGAAATATAGACAGATACTGAAGGGCCAAAACGTTGTAATAAATATGGCGACAAAGATGAGGACAATAGTCCGAATAATGTAAATAGTGTACATAATACCTCATCTCAGAAATATAGACAGATACTGAAGGGCCAAAACGTTGTAATAAATATGGCAACAAAGATGAGGACAATAGTCCGAATAATGTAAATAGTGTACATAATACCTCATCTCAGAAATATAGACAGATACTGAAGGGCCAAAACGTTGTGATAAATATGTGGACAAAGATGAGGACAATAGTCCGAATAATGTAAATAGTGTACATAATACCTCATCTCAGAAATATAGACAGATACTGAAGGGCCAAAACGTTGTAATAAATATGGCAACAAAGATGAGGACAATAGTCCGAATAATGTAAATAGTATACATAATACCTCATCTCAGAAATATAGACAGATACTGAAGGGCCAAAACGTTGTGATAAATATGTGGACAAAGATGAGGACAATAGTCCGAATAATGTAAATAGTGTACATAATACCTCATCTCAGAAATATAGACAGATACTGAAAGGCCTAAACGTTGTAATAAATATGGCAACAAAGATGAGGACAATAGTCCGAATAATGTAAATAGTGTACATAATACCTCATCTCAGAAATATAGACAGATACTGAAAGGCCGAAACGTTGTAATAAATATGGCAACAAAGATGAGGACAATAGTCCGAATAATGTAAATAGTGTACATAATACCTCATCTCAGAAATATAGACAGATACTGAAAAGGGCCAAAACGTTGTAATAAATATGGCGAAACGTTGTGATAAAGATGAGGACAATAGTCCGAATAATGTAAATAGTGTACATAATACCTCATCGCAGGAATATAGACAGATAATGAAAGGCCAAAACGTTGTAATAAATATGGCAACAAAGATGAGGACAATAGTCCGAATAATGTAAATAGTGTACATAATACCTCATCTCAGAAATATAGACAGATACTGAAGGGCCGTTGTAAAAATATGGCGTTGAGGACAATAAATATGTAAATAGTGTAAAGATCATCTCAGAAATATAACAATAGTCCGAATAATGTAAATAGTGTACATAATACCTCATCTCAGAAATATAGACAGATACTGAAATGCCAAAACGTTGTAATAAATATGGCAACAAAGATGAGGACAATAGTCCGAATAATGTAAATAGTGTACATAATACCTCATCTCAGAAATATAGACAGATACTGAAGTGCCAAAACGTTGTAATAAATATGGCGACAAAGATGAGGACAATAGTCCGAATAATGTAAATAGCGTGCATAATACCTCATCTCAGAAATATAGACAGATATTGAAGGGCCGAAACGTTGTAATAAATATGGCGACAAAGATGAGGACAATAGTCCGAATAATGTAAATAGTGTGCATAATACCTCATCTCAGAAATATAGACAGATACTGAAGGGCCAAAACGTTGTAATAAATATGGCAACAAAGATGAGGACAATAGTCCGAATAATGTAAATAGTGTACATAATACCTCATCTCAGAAATATAGACAGATACTGAAGGGCCAAAACGTTGTGATAAATATGTGGACAAAGATGAGGACAATAGTCCGAATAATGTAAATAGTGTACATAATACCTCATCTCAGAAATATAGACAGATACTGAAAGGCCGAAACGTTGTAATAAATATGGCAACAAAGATGAGGACAATAGTCCGAATAATGTAAATAGTGTACATAATACCTCATCTCAGAAATATAGACAGATACTGAAGGGCCAAAACGTTGTGATAAATATGTGGACAAAGATGAGGACAATAGTCCGAATAATGTAAATAGTGTACATAATACCTCATCTCAGAAATATAGACAGATACTGAAGGGCCAAAACGTTGTGATAAATATGGCAACAAAGATGAGGACAATAGTCCGAATAATTTAAATAGTGTACATAATACCTCATCTCAGAAATATAGACAGATACTGAAAGGGCCAAAACGTTGTAATAAATATGGGACAAAGATGAGGACAATAGTCCGAATAATGTAAATAGTGTACATAATACCTCATCTCAGAAATATAGACAGATACTGAAAGGCCAAAACGTTGTAATAAATATGGCAACAAAGATGAGGACAATAGTCCGAATAATGTAAATAGTGTACATAATACCTCATCTCAGAAATATAGACAGATACTGAAAGGCCAAAACGATGTAATAAATATGGCGACAAAGATGAGGACAATAGTCCGAATAATGTAAATAGTGTACATAATACCTCATCTCAGAAATATAAACAGATACTGAAGGGCCAAAACGTTGTAATAAATATGGCAACAAAGATGAGGACAATAGTCCGAATAATGGAAATAGTGTGCATATTACCTCATCTCAGAAATTTAGACAGATACTGAAGGGCCAAAACGTTGTAATAAATATGGCAACAAAGATGAGGACAATAGTCCGAATAATGTAAATAGTGTACATAATACCTCATCTCAGAAATATAGACAGATACTGAAGGGCCAAAACGTTGTAATAAATATGGCGAAAAGATGAGGACAATAGTCCGAATAATGTAAATAGTGTACATAATACCTCATCTCAGAAATATAGACAGATACTGAAAGGCCAAAACATTGTAATAAATATGGCAACAAAGATGAGGACAATAGTCCGAATAATGTAAATAGTGTACATAATACCTCATCTCAGAAATATAGACAGATACTGAAAGGCCAAAACGTTGTAATAAATATGGCGACAAAGATGAGGACAATAGTCCGAATAATGTAAATAGTGTACATAATACCTCATCTCAGAAATATAGACAGATACTGAAAGGCCAAAACGTTGTAATAAATATGGCAACAAAGATGAGGACAATAGTCCGAATAATGTAAATAGTGTACATAATACCTCATCTCAGAAATATAGACAGATACTGAAAGGCCAAAACGTTGTAATAAATATGTGCAACAAAGATGAGGACAATAGTCCGAATAATGTAAATTGTGTACATAATGCCTCATCTCAGAAATACAGACAGATACTGAAAGGCCGAAACGTTGTAATAAATATGGCGACAAAAATGAGGACAATAGTCCGAATAATGTAAATAGTGTACATAATACCTCATCTCAGAAATATAGACAGATACTGAAGGGCCAAAACGTTGTAATAAATATGGCAACAAAGATGAGGACAATAGTCCGAATAATGTAAATAGTGTACATAATACCTCATCTCAGAAATATAGACAGATACTGAAAGGCCGAAACGTTGTAATAAATATGGCGACAAAGATGAGGACAATAGTCCGAATAATGTAAATAGTGTACATAATACCTCATCTCAGAAATATAGACAGATACTGAAGGGCCAAAACGTTGTAATAAATATGGGACAAAGATGAGGACAATAGTCCGAATAATGTAAATAGTGTACATAATACCTCATCTCAGAAATATAGACAGATACTGAAAGGCCGAAACGTTGTAATAAATATGGCAACAAAGATGAGGACAATAGTCCGAATAATGTAAATAGTGTACATAATACCTCATCTCAAAAATATAGACAGATACTGAAGGGCCAAAACGTTGTAATAAATATGGCGACAAAGATGAGGACAATAGTCCGAATAATGTAAATAGTGTACATAATACCTCATCTCAGAAATATAGACAGATACTGAAAGGCCGAAACGTTGTAATAAATATGGCAACAAAGATGAGGACAATAGTCCGAATAATGTAAATAGTATACATAATACCTCATCTCAGAAATATAGACAGATACTGAAGGGCCAAAACGTTGTGATAAATATGTGGACAAAGATGAGGACAATAGTCCGAATAATGTAAATAGTGTACATAATACCTCATCTCAGAAATATAGACAGATACTGAAAGGCCAAAACGTTGTAATAAATATGGCAACAAAGATGAGGACAATAGTCCAAATAATGTAAATAATGTACATAATGCCTCATCTCAGAAATATAGACAGATACTGAAAGGTCAAAACGTTGTGATAAATATGGCGGCAAAGATGAGGACAATAGTCCGAATAATGTAAATAGTGTACATAATACCTCATCTCAGAAATATAGACAGATACTGAAAGGCCAAAACGTTGTAATAAATATGGGACAAAGATGAGGACAATAGTCCGAATAATGTAAATAGTGTACAAATACCTCATCTCAGAAATATAGACAGATACTGAAAGGCCAAAACGTTGTAATAAATATGGCGACAAAGATGAGGACAATAGTCCGAATAATGTAAATAGTGTACATAATACCTCATCTCAGAAATATAGACAGATACTGAAAGGCCAAAACGTTGTAATAAATATGTGGACAAAGATGAGGACAATAGTCCGAATAATGTAAATAGTGTACATAATACCTCATCTCAGAAATATAGACAGATACTGAAGGGCCAAAACGTTGTAATAAATATGGGACAACAAAGATGAGGACAATAGTCCGAATAATGTAAATAGTGTACATAATACCTCATCTCAGAAATATAGACAGATACTGAAGGGCCAAAACGTTGTAATAAATATGGCGACAAAGATGAGGACAATAGTCCGAATAATGTAAATAGTGTACATAATACCTCATCTCAGAAATATAGACAGATACTGAAGGGCCAAAACGTTGTAATAAATATGGCGACAAAGATGAGGACAATAGTCCGAATAATGTAAATAGTGTACATAATACCTCATCTCAGAAATATAGACAGATACTGAAAGGCCAAAACGTTGTAATAAATATGGCAACAAAGATGAGGACAATAGTCCGAATAATGTAAATAGTGTACATAATACCTCATCTCAAAAATATAGACAGATACTGAAGGGCCAAAACGTTGTAATAAATATGGCGACAAAGATGAGGACAATAGTCCGAATAATGTAAATAGTGTACATAATACTTCATCTCAGAAATATAGACAGATACTGAAAGGCCGAAACGTTGTAATAAATATGGCGACAAAGATGAGGACAATAGTCCGAATAATGTAAATAGTGTACATAATACCTCATCTCAGAAATATAGACAGATACTGAAGGGCCAAAACGTTGTAATAAATATGACGACAAAGATGAGGACAATAGTCCGAATAATGTAAATAGTATAGATTGGGTTGGATACATGTGCAGGTTTAATTAAAGAGTTAGTAGTGTAAAGGGATTAGTATTTTAAACATAAAAAACGGCTTACGCTATGCAAGAAAGAGACCACCTTACCAAGTTATGAATCTGGGAGAAGTAGTTTGAGTCAAAACAAGACGAAGTAAAAAGATAACAGTATATAGAAGAGAAGCGTGAAAAGCCTTTTTTTTCATTGGCTTTTCATGACGGAATGATTTTGCAATGTCAAGGTGCAGAGCATGATGCTTTCAAGGAGGTAGTCTGACTCGTCTGGAGTCAGATTGGGGTTGCTGTTTGAGCCAATAGGATACAAAATCCAAAATCGGCAATGAGGACAGTGCATCACTGAAGACTACCCTTGATGCATCTAAAATATACTATGCTTTGTGAGATAGACTCCTGAGAGGATGCTTCCCTGACCATTACAATCTTAACCTCTTTGTCCAGGGTCAACCACTATCTAGTCTACATATCCTCATAATCTATAATTCTTACATTCATAAAATGCCATTCATTAACGCTCTACATTGAGTGGCTCTTGGATCTTGCATTGGGTTAACAATAGCATGAAAAAAAAGATGGAATTAAATCAATAACAAATACATGTATATATCCATGTCGACCACCCTTGATGCATCTAAAATATATTATACTTTGTGAGATAGACTCCTGAGAGGATGCTTCCCTGACCATTACAATCTTAACCTCTTCAAGTCCAGGGTCAACCACTATCTAGTCTATATATCCTCATATTCTATAATTCTTACATTCATAAAACGCCATTCATTAACGCTCTATATTGAGTGGCTCTTGGATCTTGCATTGGGCTAACATTAGCATGAAAAAAAAGATAAAATGAAATCAATAACAAATACATGTATATATCCATGTTGACGTATGTACAGATTATGTTATCTATAGTCTATAAATGAATAAATGCAATTTTTTTTTTAATGTACTGCTGGCACTGGCTATGCTGTCGACCAAACTATTTATTTACTGTAGTTAAAAAGTACAGCTGTATTTAGAATAAACATGATTTTGATAAAACTGATGCATCTTTTCCATTGTTTATGTTTATATGGTTTTTAGTTGTTTCTCATTCAGTTGTTTATGGTATAGTATTATTAATGATACTTTTATTATATATAAGTAACTTACATATTAATATAATCTCCCCCTCCAGATTGTGAGAATGGTTTAGTCATTGTACATCCTGCATACAATTTTCATCTCAATTCATATTCTAAAAAATTTGCATATATACTTCTCTTTCATTTTTAACATTTCAATCCTGGTTTTATATATATATATATATATATATATATATATATATATATATATATATATATACACACACACACATTTTGGTTTATGACGTCTTTGTAACCTTATGTTCCTCTGTCATAAATCGATGAACTTTTGTTCAAAAGTAATGAAAAAGTCATTACCATATATACTTGTGTATCATGTGACTTTGAAGACCTAATTTTGAAGCTAATTTTAAGGAGGTTGCATCATACATGAGATGATATAAAATTAGCCTATGTACTGCTAGCCCTGGCTATACTGTTGACCAAACTATATATTTATTTACTGTTGTCAAAAAGTACAGCTGTATTTAAAATAAACATGATTTTGATAAAACTGATGTTTTACTTAACTGTATCCAATAAAAATGCATGTGATATTCGCATATTAGTATTGTATTATAAAATACAAACATAACAAATATGCATTTTTTTCCATTTTGTATATGTTTATAAGATGTTTATTGTTAAGTCGTTTATGATTGTACATGTTTATGCAATGAGTATAGCATTAGTAAGAATACTTTTACCATTCTCTTTACATTTTTAACTTATTTAACTAGAAGATGGGATAAAGAGATGAAGGGAAAGAAGTTAATGACTCTTGTAATTTGGTCTCTCAAAAAAGGAACTTACATGAGATACATGATAAAATCATTTTTTATAAGGGAAAATTTGGGGGTTGCATGATATGTGAAATCACATGATATATGTGTATATATTATTTTATAAACATGATATATGAGTATATATTATTTTATAAACATGATATATGAGTATATATTATTTTATAAACATTTTGAGAGTTAGAAGGGATGGTGGGGAGTGGAGAGAAGGGGGTATAGCACTTCAAAGAAGGTTGCATACTACAGAAGGATTTTTTTTTACTTATTAAAAGAAACAATTATTACTTGAACTATTATTTTTATTTTAGCATACAACGGTAAATAAACATTTATTAAAGTAGAAAAACATGCATAAAATTATTAACAGGCTAAAATCTTTCAAAGTCGCACTCCCTGTCCGTTATGTTAAATGAGGCTTTGAATTACTAACGATACTTTTATCATTCTCTTTTATTTTTTAACTTATTTAACTATAAGATGAAATAAAGAGATGGAGGAAAAGAGGTTAGTCTATTGTAATTTGGTCTCTCAAAAAAAGAAACTCGCATGATACACAAGATATATTATAAAATCATTTTTTATAAGGGAATATTTGGGGGTTCCATGATATATGAAATCATGTGTTATATGAGTATATATTATTTTCTAAACATTTTGACAGCTATAAGGGATAGGAGGAAGTGGAGAGCCATGATCGCATACATCCGAAAGAGACATGGTACATAAAAGAAGGTGGCATACTACAGAAAGATTTTTTTTTTTTTTTTACTTGCTAAAAGAAACAATTATTGAACTATTATTTTTATTTTAGCATCCAAAGGTAAATAAACATTTATTAAAGTAGAAAAACATGCATAAAATTATTAACCGGCTAAAATCTTTCAAAGTCGCACTCCCTGTCCGTTATGTTAAATAAGGCTTTGAATTACTAACGATACTTTTATCATTCTCTTTTATTTTTTAACTTATTTAACTATAAGATGAAATAAAGAGATGGAGGAAAAGAGGTTAGTCTATTGTAATTTGGTCTCTCAAAAAAGGAACTCGCAGGATACACAAGATATATGATAAAATCATTTTTAATTCATTTAACAAGAAGATGACATAAAGACATAAAGGAAAAGAGGTTAGTGTCTATTGTAATTTGGTCTCTCAAAAAAGAAACTCACATGATACATGAGATACATGATAAAAGCAATTTTTATAAGATTTGGGGATTGTGCAAGTATATGCTGTATTTAAGAAAATTAGTCATTATATCTATCTATCTATACTGTAGATTGTAAAACAATTGCTTATTCTGACACAAATAGACTCCCTACTGGCAAGAAAATATTTTCAATATTGACTTAATATAAAAAAATTTGTGAATATCAAGTGTTAATATTATTCTTTTATGTGCTGTGGCCCTTTAGGACATGGGTGATCATGGCCCTCCACATCTTCTTGTCCCTTGTAGCTCTTAATAAGTTTTGTCTTTTTGTTATTTCTTCCAGACCTTGTTCTGCCATTCACTTGCTCAAGCCCATTATGTATGTCACGGGTTGCTTTCCCTTGTTCCTCTTTCCCTCGATCCGTCCTGTGAGTATCAGATTTTCCAAGCCCTCCTTCCTCATTATGTGTCCCAGAAATTTCAACTGCTTCTTTCTGATGTTAAGTATAAGTTTTCTTTTTGTTTCCATTCTCTCCAAAACCTCAGCATTGCTGACATGTTCGGTCCATGGTATCCTTAGCATCCTTCTGTAGAACTGGATTTCTGTTGCTTTGAGTCTCTTCACAATGAAATGTTATATGAATCTATATTTGCTGATCTGGTTCATCCATTTTCAACCACCATCGGAAATTATTTCAAGATGAATCCAGATAATCAGACCTCCTTCAATTCTAGTAAATTCTTCAATTCAGCTAATCAAAGAAAATGGTACATGCTTCTGCTTTTAGCCATTTTCACAGACTTTTACATTCACTCTTTTATGATTGAAAGATTTTATATTTATCCTAGCCAAAAGCATAGTTCCCCAAGAATAGCGTCTTTCATCTTCTTTATAGATGTACACATAAAATAACTTAGACCAGCTTAACTGATCTCGTTAAAATGTAGCAGAATTGAAACAATTCAGTGCTTGCATCACAATTATGCAGACCATCTGAGAATTAAACAGATGCTTTGAATATCTTGCTAATGTCCTAACTACCATTAGTCTCAGAATTAGTGAGGCACAAGACCACAAATACATCTTGCGGACTAAAGCATGAGATATTTCAAAGGTCTTCAAGGTGTGGCATAAAGGATTGCTGTTCAAGCTCACCAGCTATAGAATCACTAGAAGAGTCATCTCAATAATAAAGTCTGTAGGGACATTATTATTATTAATAAACTAATGTACCTGTGCCACCAAAATTGACGACAAAAAGGAATGTATTATAAATAATATGCATTATGATTACTTGCATTATTTACATTATTTAGACTGTTATTCTCATGTTCATTGCCATATTCACAACATTCCGGCCTCTATATCTCTGAGATGAGGTATTATTATTACTTGCATTATTTACATTATTTAGACGGTTATTCTCATCTTCATTGCCATATTCACTATGTTTTGGCTGTTGTATGCTCCAGCCTTCTTCAGGTGATTGGAATTTCAAACTGAATCCTTTATTTCATCCACTAGAGTAGATTTTTCTAGTTCCACATGCTGTGTCTCTTCTGTATGTCACAGTTATTTCCCTTTAACTCAATTACCTGAAGAAGGCTAGAGAGTACAATGGCCAAAACGTAGTGAATATGGCAATGAAGATGAAGATAACAGTCCAAATAATGTAAATAATACAAGTAATCATAATACCCTGTGCCTCTTATTCTATAACCCTCTACCTTGATTGGCTACCAGGCATTATACAAGGTGAACCCAACTGTAAGAAACAATACCAATTGTGCGGCCTTGATGCAACCTTAGTGTGTTTGTTGCAAGAAGAAGATCTCCTGAAGGTTACCCAGTCAGCAGTGTCACACCATTGAGTATTTTTCTTTATGTATATTGGAATGAAGAAGTGGCTTATTTTTTTTAATACCAAAGTTCACCCAATACAAGAACCAGTTAAAGTAGAGGCTTAATGAATCAGTTGTATAATATGAAGAACATTGTTCGGACTATTGTCCTCATCTTTGTCGCCATATTTATCACGTTTCGGCATTTTCGTTTATAGTTCCATGTGCCATGTTTGATGGATGTCAGTTATCAGTTATCTCCTGTTAATTTCCTTCTGAAAGTTCTCCACTGCCTTAACCGGGTATTGAACTCACACCCTTTGGGTCCTGTCACTGGATCTAACCAACGCCTTTATCTGACATCCATCAAACATGGCACGTGGAACTAGAACAGTCTACCCCAGTGAACGTAATAAATGGTTCAGTTCGAAATTCCAACCACCTGAAGAAGGCCGAAGCGTACAACAGCTGAAACGTTGTGATAAATATGGTGACAAAGATGAGGACAATAGTCTGAATAATGTAAATAATAAACACAGGTACGTATCCTTCTACATTTGTATTGCTCTTTCTGATTACATTCTGAGCATGAATATTGTGTTCCTTGTTCCAGTGTCTTTGACAAACCCACACTGTTCTTGTCCTGTGTCTGGTTTGATTCTACTGCACACTCTATTCACCAAAATTCGGATGATGAGTTTTGGTATATGGCTCATTAGGCTGATTGTTCAATGGAGTTACATTCATTTGCACCTGGTTTTTTGCAGTGCTAGGAAAATAGATCTTGTTAGGTCTTCTGGTATATCACCACTGTTGTAGATTTAATTTATTATTTCTGTAATCTTGTCTACACTAAAATAATCTAAGGCTGCCAGCATCTCTATTGCAATTTTGACTGGCCCTACCACTTTATTTCTGTTCAATTTGGCCAGTGCAGCTTCCACTTTGGTTTTCAATATTTCTGGCCCGTTGATATTTCTGTGTATTGCTGTCTGTTCTCTTTCATGGTGGAAGAGTTCATCAATATATTCATTCCATCTCTGAGGTATTTTTTCTTTCTTTAATATCATTGTTCTGTGCTTGGATTTTATGCATCTGGTTGATGTGCATATCTTATGTCCTGTTAGTTTTCTTATATCTTTTTATGGATATCTGCTTTATCTGTGATAGATATTCATTTTATTTCTGTACATTTTTGTTGAGTCATTCCTTTTTAGCCTGTTTGCATTTGTTATTTATTTCTCCATGTAGTGCGCTATATTCTGTTCCATGTCTTAGCATTGTTTTTTTTCTCCTTTCCATCATATCCAAAAATCACATCTGTCATCCATTCATTTTTTTTTCTTAGTCTATTTTCTTTTTTGGGATGATGATCTCATTTGCTGATGTTACTAAAGCTTCTCTTAGTATGTCCCACTTTGAGTTTCCAATTTCATTTTGTCCATTGTATCTACTTTTCACACTGTCCATATATTTCTCCTTCAGATTTAGGATGTTCATGAATCTGCCATATTGCAATTTGGCTGCTGCCTTAGACCTCTTCAATTTCCATAGTTTTTTTTTTCTAAGTTTACATATGACTGAGATGTGATCACTTCTGCAGTCAGCCCTTGGATGATTTTTGCCTGTACAACTTCATTCCTGAATCTCTTGTTATGTTATTCATTTGGTTTTTCATTTCTCATCCAAGGCTTTTCCATCTCCATATACATCATGGGTGTTCTTAAAATTGGGTGTTGGCTACTAACTGGTCATTCACTGTACACAAATGGGCCCATTTTCCTTCAGATTCATTAAAGCTTCCTAGTTCAAATTTGCCAACTATTTCACCATCCCTCTCATTGCCTATTTTGGCATTCAGGTCTCCCATAACAATTATCATTTCTTGAGATTTACACTGGGTGTTGTCTAGTGTAAAATAGAACTTTTTGATTTCCTCTTCTGTACTTTTGATTGTCAGTTCATACACAACTATGAAGGATTCCCATTCTGTTTAATGACAAGAATACTTTCAGATAACAGACAATATCCCAGAATGCATTTTTTCATATCTTGATCTAATATCAATCCTACTCCTCTTTCTTTTCTCTCCCTGCCTGTATATATAATCCTGTGTTTGTCACTGACAAAATCTCCATTGTTTGATCACCTTGTTTCACATACATCTAAAATGTTGACATTTAACATGCTTGTTTCCTGTTTTATATTTTCTAACTGGCCACAATGGTTTAATATTCTAACATTCCATGTCCCAAGAATAATTTTTATTTTGGTGCAAACTGTTGCTGAATGACAATCAGCTCTAAAATGTAATCATTTTTCTGAAATGTATACTAAAACATTTTATCATTTTGTCTTGTGGAGGTACATTCACTCACATCATGTGGTCATAAAAATTGGGCTTGTGTTCATGAAAAAAAAACAGAACAAACAAAAGTATATAATAACAATAAAAATACATGGTAAATTGTATGGTAATTTCAGACAATTTTATTTATGTATTTGAGTGTATTGGTGTGTATGTGTGTTGCATTACAATTGTGATAAGGTTCATGTTATCAAAGGGAGTAAGTCACTCTATAATATGACAAGTCCTATCATGGAAGGAAGTTACTCATGTGTTGTCATCATGACAGTCCTTGGGCAAAGAGGTTGAATCTCAGGTCTTTTGGCAGGATGTCTGTAATTCTCACAGGAACAGTCCCTGTTGCATGCTGGGAGTAATTTTATTATTTTTATTTATTTTAAACAAGTTTTAAATTTTATTTTATTCATAATTTTTTTATTATTATTATCTTTTATTTTATTTTATTTTATTTATAATAATAACAATGTCCCCACAGTCTATGCTTATGTCATTGTATCTCATATATGATTTTATCTGTAATTTTATAATTCTGTTTGTGATTTGATGATGCCATTTTAATCCCCCCCGCCAAATTACATATATAAAAAAATTACATTCAGACAAGGCCAATGCATTACTAGAAGTTTTAACTTAGTTAAAATTTAACATAATGGAGACAATGTTGGAGTGAACAGATGTATTTTTTTTCATTGTTCAAAGAGATATATCAAATTTTAAAAAAGAAGTCTTGATTATTTTAATTAACCATTTATTCTTATATTTTTATTTGTTTATTATAATTTTAATTAAATTATTATGCATTTATAATCTGTAATTATTAAAATACATATTTATTTTTGAGGTAAGTCGAGGTATACATATACATATAGATTATACATATACATATACATATACATATAGATTCTACATATACATATACATATAGATTATACATATACATATAGATTATACATATACATATAGATTATACATATACATATACATATACATTATACATATATATATATATATACATATATATATACATATACATATAGATTATACATATACATATATATATATATATATACATATAGATTATACATATACATATACATATAGATTATACATATACATATACATATAGATTATACATATAGATTATACATATACATATAGATTATACATATACATATACATATAGATTATACATATACATATACATACATATAGATTATACATATATATATATAGATTATACATATACATATATATATACATATAGATTATACATATACATATAGATTATACATATACATATATATATATATGATTATACATATACATATACATATAGATTATACATATACATATAGATTATACATATACATATATATATATATACATATAGATTATACATATATATATACATATAGATTATACATACATATAGATTATATATATACATATACATATAGATTATACATATACATATAGATTATACATATATATATACATATAGATTATACATATACATATAGATTATACATATACATATACATATAGATTATACATATATACATATAGATTATACATATACATATAGGATTATACATATACATATAGATTATACATATACATATACATATAGATTATACATATACATATATATATACATATAGATTATACATATATATATATAGATTATACATATACATATATATATACATATAGATTATACATATACATATAGATTATACATATACATATATATATACATATAGATTATACATATACATATAGATTATACATATACATATATATATATATACATATAGATTATACATATACATATAGATTATACATATATATATATACATATAGATTATACATATACATATAGATTATACATATACATATATATATATACATATAGTTTATACATATACATATACATATAGATTATACATATACATATAGATTATACATATACATATATATATACATATAGATTATACATATACATATAGATTATACATATACATATACATATAGATTATACATATATATATACATATAGATTATACATATACATATAGATTATACATATACATATATATATATACATATAGATTATACATATACATATACATATAGATTATACATATACATATAGATTATACATATACATATATACATATACATATAGATTATACATATACATATACATATAGATTATTTTATTCTAAAATATGTGTTCTTTAAAAGTTTACTTTAGTAAGAATGTCTATTATCATAAGGAATTATTATATTAGGAACATTTAATACATTATATTCGTTAAGTTATTTATAGACAGGTATGAATAATTCTGTTCTTTTTATATTTAAGCATAAAAACAAGCAGACTAATAGTATAGATTCTCAGTCAGAAAGGCAAAGCATTAAGCAGATACTACACTCTGATCTATAGTTAAAAAGCATAAAATTCATACATGAAAAACAAGCAGAATAACAGTATACATTCTTGGTCAGAAAGGCTGAAGATCAAGCAGATACTACACTCTGATCCATAGTTAAAAGCATAAAACTCATATCTGAAAAACAAGCACTATAATATCTGTCTATATTTCTGAGATGAGGTATTATGTACATTATTTGGACTATTGTCCTTATCTTTGTTGCCACATTTATCCAATCCTTCAGTATCTGTCTATAATTCTGAGATGAGGTATTATGTACACTATTTACATTATTCTGACTATTGTCCTCATCTTAGTTGCCATATTTATTACAACGTTCCGGCTGTTGTACACTCCAGCCTTCCTCAGATGGTTGGAATGTCGAACGGAACCCTTTATTTCGCTCACTGGGATAGACTGTTCTAGTTCCACGTGCCATGTCTAATGGATGTCAGTTATCAGTTATCTCCTGTTAATTTCCCTCTGAAAGTTCTCCTCTGCCTTAACTGGGTATTGAACTCACACTCTTTGCGTCCTGTCACTGGATCTAACCAACGCCTTTATCCACTGTGTGTACAACGGCCAAAATGTTGTAATAAATATGGCGACAATGATGAGGACAATAGAAAGGTAGACGATTGAGCAGATACAACACCCTGATCCAGGGTTGAAAAGTTAAGGTTAAAAAACTCAAGATAAAAACAAGCAGAATAATAGTATAGATTGTCAGTCAGAGATTTGAGCAGACACTACACTCTGATCCTTGTTTAAAAAGCATAAAACTCATTCATACAAACTAGAATAATAATAGTATAGATTCTTGTTCAGAGAGACAAAGGATCAAGCAGATACTACACTCTGATCCTTGGTTGAAAAGCATAAAACTGCTATCTAAGAACAAGCAGAATAACAGTATAGATTCTTGATCAGAAAGTTAGAGAATTGAGCAGATACTACACCCTGATCCTTAGTTAAAAAATATAAAACTCATACATACAACAACTATAACAATAGTATAAATCCTTGCTCAGAAAGACAGAAGATTTAACAGATACTACACTCTGATCTATAGTTAAAAAGCATAATATTCATACATAAAAACATGCAGAACATTAGTATAGAATCTTGATCAAAAAGGCAGAAGATTGAGCAGATACTACACTCTGATCCATAATTAAAAAACAAAACTCATACCTAAAAAGCAGCATAATAATAGTACATATTCTTGGTCAGAAAAGCAGAGATTTGAGCAGATACTACACTCTGATCCAGGGTTGAAAATTTATGGTTAAAAAGCTCAAGATAAAAACAAGCAGAATAAGAGTATAGATTCTTGGTCAGAGATTTGAGCAGATACTTCACTCTGATCCTTGTTTAAAAAGCATAAAACTCATTCATACAAACAAGAATAATAATAGTATAGATTCTTGTTCAGAGAGACAGAGGATCGAGCAGATACTACACTCTGATCCTTGGTTGAAAAGCATAAAACTGCTATCTAAGAACAAGCAGAATAACAGTATAGATTCTTGGTCAGAAGGGCAGAGGATTGTGCATATACTACACTTTGATCCATAGTTGAAAAGCATAACACTCATACTTAAAAACAAGCCAAACAATAGTATAGATTTCTTGAGCAGATACTACACTCTCATCCTTGTTTGGAATACATAATGGTTATGCATAAAAACAAACACATAAATATAAATATTTTAGATATTATTTTTGTATTGTATGGTTTATATTTTATGACTAGTTAGTAGTAATATTCCTCTCAATTTTTGTTTAATTTATTTAATAAGGGGCCAGCTTAGCAATAAAGAAATAAAAATTTTAAAAATTCCAAGTTGTTAATTGACATATTTAATTAATATGGATTTAATTAAAGCAGTTTTTTTTACACCTAGTAAACAAAATCAACAAAGGATTCATTATATAATGTTAATATAAAATAAAATTAAAAATGAATAATATTGTTTTTAATTTAAGAATTACATCAGTAATAATAACAATAATGTCTTGCAAAATGTCATTTGAGTTGCTTTAAAAAAAGATGAAACCAGAGTGTACCTGATTTTATGAATAATCAAGAGTGGTCTCCCCTTGTTTTGGTATTCTCTTTGAGAGAGCTATTTCTGTTTACTGGGACTATAAAAGGACACTATATGTGAACCTTGTATCTCAGTTGAATAAAGCTTTCTTAAAGCCTACATCTGCGTACTTTTGTCATTACACCTGATATGGGGATAGATCAATAAGGCCATAGCCAGACAGAGTCATGAATTGAGTTATG
Source organism: Acanthosepion pharaonis (assembly GCA_903632075.3). Lineage (NCBI taxonomy): Eukaryota > Metazoa > Mollusca > Cephalopoda > Sepiida > Sepiidae > Acanthosepion > Acanthosepion pharaonis. The sequence goes on along the minus strand of CAHIKZ030000046.1, from coordinate 557,176 downwards.
ATGTAAAACTTTCAGTGTATAATGTTCAATTTACACAAATAACAGAGAAGTAATTGACACTGAAGGAGAATATGTTGAAAAATAGATATTTGATTGATTCATTTTCTTCAGCTTATCAACCTTTTACAGATTATTTAAAGCCAGAAAATATTTTTAGATTGTGAGATTATTTTTTTGAGATAATAATGCCTTAGTGATACAAGTTTTACTATTTAATCCACAGTTGGGGAGAGAAATTATAGATTCATACCTTTCCCAAGGGTATTTGTGCATAAGTGAATATAATAAACCCAACAGTTATAGAAATGTGGCTCTCGGATTAACAATTCAAACCATCATCTGTCACACCACCCACGCATCCAAGCTTACAGCACCTAGTATTCCCAAATGGTCACCCATCTAGGTAATGACCAGGCTCAATGTTGCTTAACTTTGGTGATGGTACAGGAAACAGTGTTTCAATGTGATATAGCCATGTGCATTTGAGAAAAATTAATAAAGAAAATGTTCTCTCTGATAGATGCACACAAGTTTGAATCCTATGCAGGAAAAACCACCATTTGATCTGGCATGCTTTAGCCAGCTCGGCCTCAGAGAGTGTTGCTCGACAAGTTGCTATGTACCTGTAGGTAATTCAGTTTGCCTGTCATTTGCGATGACTGAAATGGATTAAAGTGCTTGCTTTCGTTCAGTCCTTCTGTCTACCAACTGAGCTGTTGTTAGTGACCTCTTATTCTCTCAGTCTTGTTAGTACGTACATCGTCAAGCCAACAATACGTCTCTCCCATCTTCCTCCTAGACTTGCTATTTATGCCCGTGTTAGGGGCAACTAAAATTTGCATACAAGACTTAATTCTCGTTCATCCAAGACTTCCAGTTTTATAAATTCAAGCTGGTTTGAATTCTTAGTCTATTTTATTTTTATTTTTTCCTTTGTACGTCTGCCCGCAATATGGGAATTTTGGAATAATCCATTTCTCTTTTAATGCCTTTCACGATCTTTCAACAGGACCTGACATGCCAAGCAAACTCGTTTTGCGGGAGGTAAGTCTTCTCATTCCTCACAGTACCCTTTTAAGAAATGTACTCTCCCTCATTAAGATTTTCTTGAAAAGGACATATCTGCTCAGTTTTGCATCCAAAACACAAAAGCATGCTGGATCAAATGGTTATTTATCATATAAAGGTGGGTGCAGGTTCAAGTCCAGCCAGAGAGCCCATTTTTGTAAAAAAAAAAAAAATTGCTGTAATTAAAAAGAGAGAAAATGACATGAAAACAATAATTAGAATCAATTTTTTTTTTTTTAATCATTTTACCTCAAGCAAGGAGATAAAGCCACTAAGATGTAATGGAGGAAAAGAAACCGAGAAAACATTACTGAGAAGAGAGAGGACATTAAAAGATCAGGATTGAAGGAGAGAGATAACAATGACTGATATTACATTTAGATTTTTGAAGATCGTAGTTGCAAGAAAGCAGAGGAAAGTAAAAATACAAAAGAACAAATCTGATTGAGGAAGTTGGAGCGAAAAACAAAGAGGAATTGTTAACCTGTGAATGAGAGAAGAAAGAAAAGATCAATTGAATGAGCAAAGCAAAAGAGTTAAGGAAGACATGGAAGGAAGGAATGAAGAAGAAACTAGCGGAAGAATGTAAAATAGAGGAATTACAAAGCAAAACCTGGAGTGGTGTGGGGCTAAGAGAAATATATAAAAGAATTGTTGTGAAATCATTGTAGGGATGAAAGAAAATGGATGTTCTTAGGGAACAAGATGGAGTATTTCAATGTGAAATATGTAAGGAGAATAGAAAAGAGAGAATGAAAGAGAATGAGTGAACAGTTGGAAAGAAAAAGTATAAGAAGAAAACATCAAAGAAGGGAAAAAGAAGAAAGGCAAATTGAAAAGAATGAGTAAATAAGTGAAAAAGAGAAAAATAAAGAAAACGGTGAGAATAAGATATGAAAGATAAATGAAGCAAATAAAAAAGTAAAAAATTGTTGAAAAAATGTGCCAAAACAAATTTGGATTGAAAACGCAAACAAATGAGAACAACTGAATAAAAGAAAAAAAAATTGTTAATTGCTAAAAGAATTATTGAAGAAAAAAAGGGAAGGAGATAATGGAGGTTTGTTGATGAGGGTGAATGAAAAAAAGGAAAAAGGAATAATAAAAGAAATGTGTTAAAAGTAAAATATTCTCAAGTAAAAAAAGAACAAAGAAGTGAGAAAAAGGAGGGAATAAAAAGAATATGGAGTGAAGCATATGAAGAAAGAATGAATGAATGAAGGAAGGAAAATGAGAGTAAGAAAATTGTTAAAATGTGAGAATTTGACAAAAGAAAATAAAAAGAAAGAATGAAGAAGTGAAGAAGAAACAAAAGAATGTGAATAGAGGGAATGAAAAAAAGAATGAAAAAAAGAAAGGAAAGATTTACTGAAAGAATGAAGTAAATGGGTTTACACTGGAAGAAAGGAATGGAAAGAGAAAGTAAAAGAAAGAGAAAGAGAAGGAATAAAAAGAAAAAAGGAATGGGAAATGAAAAGAATGGAATGAGACAAGAAAAGAACGAAAAAGGAATGAAGAGGGAAAAAACAAGAAAGAAAAAGAGAATAGAAAGAGAAAGTAAAGGAAGGAGAAAGAATGGAAATATAAAGGAATGAAAAGAAAAAGAATTAAAAGAAAAAGGAATGAGAACAAAAAGGAATGGGAAATGAAAGGAATGGGAAATGAAAGGAATGGAAAGAGAAAGGAAAAGAAAGAGAAAGGAAAAGAAAGAGAAAGGAATGGAATCAGACAGGAAAGAAAGAGAAATGAAAAGAAAAAGCAATGGAAAGAGAAAGTAAAGGAAAGAAATATAAAAGAATGAAAAAAAGGAATGAAAATTAAAAGAATTAAAAAAAGGAACGAAAAAAAAGGAACAGGAAGTGAAAGGAATGGAAAGAGAAAAGGAATGGAAAGAGAAAGAGAATGAAAAGGAGAGAGAAAGTAAAGAGAAAAGAATGGAATGAGAAGAGAAAGGAAAAAAGAAAGGAAAGGATGAAAGACACAAAGGAAAGGAAAAAGAAAAGGAAAGAAAAGGAAAGAAAAAAGAAAAAGAAAGAAAAAAGAAAAAGAAAGAAAAAAGAAAAGGAAAGGAAAAAAGGAAAAGAAAAAGTGGACAAAATTCCTGCCTCTTATCACAAAAAGACAAAAGGAAAAGAAAGAGAAAACAAAGTAAAAAAAGAAATTAAAATGAAAGGAAAAAGAAGAGGAAAGGATGAGAAAAAGGAAAAGAAAAGAAAAAGGAAAAGAAAAGAAAAAGGGAAAGTAAAAGAAAAAGGGAAAGTAAAAGAAAGAAAATAAATAAAGAAGGAAAAGTAAGAAAATTTCTGATAAAAACAATCTATCTGGATAAGTAAATTTAGAATGACAGGTGAGGAGTGAGGTAGTGGAGAGGGACGATTCCGAGTTGGGGAGGATTTAAGGTAATCAGATAATGAAGAGGGAAAAGATGACAGTGGGTATAGGCAGGGAATCTCATGAGAGGTTAGGAGATAGACTAGGTGAGCAAGTGTGCTTTCTTCCATCTCTGGTTGGGGAGGTGGAAAATGGAAGTTTCCTGGGAAAGGCTTTTGCATATCAGGCAATTCTTGTCAACCATGGCAACAAAAGAGAACTTATCCTATTATGTTGTTCTGTAATTATGGCCTTCTGCCAGACAAAAATTTTTTTATGTTCCATAACCCTTCATAACCGTGGGCTATCATGGCTCTCCACAGCTTCCTATCTCTTGTGGCTCTAAGGAATGTTTATCCATGTACTACCCTTCCTAGTTCCTGTTCTACCATCCATTTACACAAATTTGTTAAGTGCATTATTCAGTGTTTGTTCAATATCTTGTGTGTGTCAAATTCTCCAAACCCTCTATCCTGTCTCTTTCTGATTGAATCATTCTAGAGTAGTGCTTCTCAACCTATTTTTACCCATGGATCACTTTTACTTTTGAATTTTTTTGGTGGAACCCCATAACCATTTGCTGAAAAAAAAAAAAAAAAAAAGAAGAAGAAAAAAAGCTTCTTTTTTTTTTTTACTAATAGATGAGTTTAGGAATTTGTATATAAAAATAGTAAATATATATGCTTTATTTTGAAGTAAAACTAATTTAATGAAAATAAACTTGTATTTAACAACTAAATTCTATGGAACATTTATGTACACTAGTAAAATAACTTTATGATATAAAAAAATCATCAAGTGGAAGAGTTCTGTTGTCTTTAATAACACATGCTGTAATATATATATATATATATATATATATATGTATGTATGGCATAAATGTAGAATAATGCCTGCCCTATGTGTGTATAGAAAATAAAGGTTTAAAAAGGGTACATTTCACTGATTATTTTAATTGCGGCAGCAGAGATCTTGAAATTTCCTTGTGAAACATTATATTTCTCAATTATTAAAGAAGAACAATTCTAAATTGTTCAGAAGAAATCCATGACAAAAACCCTGCCTCTTATCCTAAAAGTCGACAAAATCCCAATTCCTTGAATTTCCAATGTTAAATTCGAAACTTTTTATATATAAAACTAGAATTTTGTCCATGCTTGAAATAAGAAACTGGGATTTTGTCCTCTTTTGGAATTAAAAAATTAAAATTAAATTTTCAATTATCTGATTTCTCTGCAGACTTATCTTTAAAAATACAAAAATTGATTCGTTTTTTCACAGGTTATCAACCCTTTGTGGGTTATTTAAAGCCAGGAAATATTTTGGATTGTAAGAATATGTTATTTTTTTGTCAGTGAATACTGCATTAACAATTTTCTGAAAATAAATGTTTTCACATACAAGCCCTAGTATTTAACCCATAACTGGGGATAAGAGATGGATTCATACTTTTCCCAAATGTATTTATGTATAAGTGATCTATTACACCACCCACATATCCACTTCAATTCTCGACTTCTAATGTCTCTAAGCTCTGAAATTTTATATGCAATACAGTAATGGGCAACTTAATTTTCTTAAATTAATCTAAAACTGCTCACAATTTAAAAAAAATGATTTCAAAACTTGGTAACAAATAAACAGGAGTAGATAGGTTTGCCTATTGTCTGGTTCACACTCCTCCCCAGTCTTTTGAACAGGAGTAGAGGTTTATCCCTTGTTCCCTGCTTAGGATTGGGTTTCCAGTTCCTTCTTAACCTACTTCAACTCTATACTTTTCCACCCGAACTCTGAATTTTATTTACTAATTTTTTTTTTCTTCTCATTAGTAGTAGACAGGTTTGCTTATCATCCAGTTCACACTCCTCCCCAGTCTTTTGAACAGGTGTAGAGGTTTATTTCTTGTTGCCTGTTTAGGACTGGGTTTCCAGTTCCTTCTGAAGTCTTTTAATTTTCTTTCACTCCCAGCAGCCCCTTGAGTCTCAGTGGCATTATTGCCTTGCTCGAGGTAAATTGTTTTAAGAAAAGAAAAAAAATATAAGATTTGGGAAGTGAATAGTCTTAGCCTCTGGTCACAATGCACATTATGCTACCAATATAACCAGTCCTGGGCCTGACGATATACTACATCTGGCAGCAAGGCCTTTGATCAGGAGATTGGAGTTTTTGAGAAGCATGGAACCACCTCTTAATTGCTATTTTTCCCCAGGTCCATTCTGATTTGGGGTGGGCAAATAGTGAAGCCTCAAAAAAAAAAAACAAAAAAAAAAAAACACTATGAAAGTATAAAAATATATTTTATAGCAAAAATACCAGCAATACATTTTTATATAATAAAATCTTAATAAAGGATTTGCCATGAGAAGGTGTTGTTCACCGCCCACAAAAACAATTTGTGTGGCAACATGCATTGCTTGTAGCCATAAACAAAATTGATTTTGGTACGATTTGAACCTGAACCTCCTATTAACCAGTTGAGCACAATAGACAAGCCAGGATGTTTGGAGAGTGACACAATTTGCATAGGCATATGTGAATTTAGTCAAAACACCTGGATTAAGTACTTTGGGAGAGAACTGCCTTTCTTGCCACCACCAGTGACAATCTTAATGGCATTTCTAAGGACAGCTAGGGCGAGCAAGAAATTGAAAAAATTGCGACTTTTTCTTTCCTTTTGTGTTTTACTTCACTTTCTTTTTACTTCACCAATACATTTTTATAGCAATCTGACCAGAAATACATTTTTATAGCAAAAACGACCATAAATACATTTTTAAAACAAAAATGACCATAAATACATTTTTAAAGCAAAAATGACCAACAATACATTTTTAAAGCAAAATGGCCATCGATACATTTCATAGCAAAAGGACCAACGATACATTTTATGGCAAAAGGACCAATGATACATTTTATAGCAAAAGGACCAACGATACATTCCACAGCAAAAGGACCAATGATACATTTTATAGCAAAATGACCAACGATACATTTTATAGCAAAATGACCAACGATACATTTTATAGCAAAATGACCAACGATACATTTTATAACAAAAGGACCAACGATACATTTCATAGCAAAAGGACCAACAATACATTTTATAGCAAAAGGACCAACGATACATTCCATAGCAAAATGACCAATGATACATTTTATAACAAAAGGACCAAAAATACATTTTATAACAAAAGGACCAACAATACATTTTATAACAAAAGGACCAACAAAACATTTCATATCAAAAGGACCAACAATACATTCCATCGCAAAAGGACCAACGATACATTCCATAGCAAAAGGACCAACGATACATTCCACAGCAAAAGGACCAACGATACATTTTATAGCAAAAGGACCAACGATACATTTTATATCAAAATGACCAACGATACATTCCATAGCAAAATGACCAACGATACATTTTATAACAAAAGGACCAACGATACATTTCATAGCAAAAGGACCAACGATACATTTCATAGCAAAAGGACCAACGATACATTCCATAGCAAAATGACCAACGATACATTTTATAGCAAAATGACCAACAATACATTTTATCTGTAATTGAAGGCATACAATTGCATTCAAACTATTTAGATTCCACCATTAAATAACCTATTGATATGCAGCTAAATAAAATCAAACAACAACTGATATAGCCAAAGAAATAGGACTTTAAACAACTTGTGAAAAATACTCTTTACTTCAATTTCCAGACAAACTATGTCATCAAAATAGAATTGCTTTTCTTGCTATTTTAATCAATACTAATATCACTATTTACACTATTTGTATGTCTATCAGGCCCTCACAGTAAAACTCCTGCCACTAATCCCTTGACAGTTATAAGACATTTTAACTAAGCTTCAAGTTTCTCTTTGCTTATTTAACAAAGAATTTGATGTCCTATGGGACACATGACCTCGTAGATAAAAGAGTTTATGAAGTGAACATATTTAACTGGCAGTGGAGAGTTTAGTCCCAAGGTTAAGCAGTGCAAACTAGTTATCTATTCTGGTTCAGCAGAAAAGAGACAAAGACAGTACTAAAAGATAAAAGATATCCTCCATCACAGAGAGTGGAATAAGAAGAGTCCGCATTCTTTGATTAAATAAAGTGTTTGGTTAAAAATTACTGGAAGATTAAATGAGAGAAGACTGGGAGGTGTTGGTTGATTTTACATGTCAACCCTTATCTAAATAAATAAATGGCAAATTCTGTCTGTCTGTCCATGTGTCTGAAACCCTTCTAAATCAGGTCACACTTTCTCTACATAGACATATAGCTTTTTGGAATCAGGATAATCTTGGGATCCATCATCTAGTGCTTGAACATCCAGCATTAGGATTTGTCTCCAGATAAGGAAGGAACAGTTAAAAATTTAAATTTTAAAATAACTGAAAAAAATTTGTTTTTAGTTTTTAATCTATATTGAATTTAAAGAAAACTTTGTGAATTTAAATTTTTTTTTTTTTATATCTGTCTATATTTCTGAGATGAGGTATTATGTACATTATTTACATTATTCGAACTATTGTCCTCATCTTTGTCGCCATATTTATTACAATGTTTTGGCTGTTGTACGCTCCGGCCTTCTTCAGGTGCCTTCTTCTTTATTTTGCTCTTTAACTAAACTTTAATTAACACCTTTATCCAAAAAGGTGTTGGTGACAGGACCCAAAGAGTGTGAGTCCAATACTCAGTTAAGGCAGTGGAAAACTTAGAGAGGGGAATTAACAGGAGATAACTGACATGGCACATGAAACTAGAACAGTGAGTAAAATAAAGGGTTCAGCTCGACATTCCAACCACCTGAAGAAGGCCGGAGCGTACAACAGCCGAAACATTGTAATAAATATGGCGACAAAGATGAGGACAATAGTCCGAATAATGTAAATGATATTAAAAAATTTTTGTTTTAAATTCAGTTTAAAATATTTCTCCAAATCTTTATGAATTGAGGAAATCAATTTTATTTCTTCAAAATGCCAAGGAATCAGAGTTTAATGTGAGGTTTCATCACGTGAGGTTTTGAAGTTCCACAGATTTTTGTGATTTGAAGAACTCAATTTTTAAGCTAAATTGAAATTTCGGTCCATATTGGTCTTTTGGCTGGAATTGAACTTATAGCTTGAATCAGAATTAATGTGAGGTTTTGAACTCCATGGAGTGAATTGAGAAATTCAGAGTTATTTCTTCAAAATGGCATGTAAAAATCCAAAGACAAAGGGAGAAAAGTGCAGATGAAACACCAGAGGAAGCAGAAGCTAGGCGACAGGCAGATGCTGCAAGCCATAGAAGATGAAGAGCATCTGAAAGATCAGAAGATGTCCAAGCCAGGAGAGATGCAAATGTTGCAAGACAGAGAAGATCGTGAGAATCTCAAGCATCAGAGGCAGTGCAAGAAAGGAGGAGCAGCTGATGCTGCAAGGAAAAAAAGAGTTGCAGATGACAATGAGACTTCATCAAGGAGAGAAGCAGATACGGCAAGGAAGAGAAGATGAAGAGTTGCAGAAGATGACAGTCAGACTTTATCAAAGCAAGAAACAGATGCTGCAAACCATAGAAGAGCAAGATCTTTGGAAACACTCAATGAAAGACATGACAAAAAGGTTATTGATATTCACAATCATGCTAAAAGAAGTGTAGCTTCTTTTTTGTGCCTGTTCATGCTGGCTTTTCAATACAATTGTGATACTGACAAATCAAATATATCTATTGAATCAATTTTCAGCATTGTAATATTCTCAGATTCAAGGATGAACCAAATGGTGTGTGCTGTAACAAAGGAAAAATACAAATGGAAGATCTACCAGTTCCTCCAGAGCCATTGCTATCACTTCTATATGGGAACTCAGATGAATCAAAAACACTTCATCTATCACTTCAGATGCTACAATAACTGTTTTGCATCGACCTCATTTGAAGCCAAAGATTCTACCTTGTCAGGATGGAAAACAACTTGCAGAATCCAGGGCAGGAGCAAGCTTAAAACGCCATACAGAATGCAGCTTTTAAGATAGTGTAATGTAAAAATAAGCCTTGATATTGTGGTAGTATTTGGAGTATTATTTCTAAATCCCCTTGGGGGGTCAGAGTTCAAACTTCTCTCACATAGTGTTTGGTATGCAGAAATGATGTAGGATGTTAAAATCAATAATATTTGGATTTTTTCTATCAAAGGCATTGAGGTTTAGAATGTATTTAATAACAGAGAGAATCAGTTCAGAGC
>CAHIKZ030000046.1:502500-542500 GCA_903632075.3 Acanthosepion pharaonis | reverse complement strand
AGATGAATGTAAACTAAAGATTTATAGCAAAACAATCACTTTTGACCAGTGCTCAGATCTTTGAAAAGGGTGGAATTGTGGGAGTCAAGAAGGACAAAAGGTGTAGAATACTTTGTGAATTGGGATCTGTAAAAATCTAGGCAACCTCCTCTCACTAAAGTAAATATTTTAAAGCGTCAAAATTGTGCCAAGAAATACAGGAAAATTGACTTTTTTAAAGTAATTTTCTCGGATGAATCTTTAGTGTCATTTAATGAACCTGAAGTTTGGGCCAAAGAATGGCTTTTATCCAATTCAGACATGCCTGTGGCTAAAAGAAAGCAACAAGGAGGTGGTATGTTACAGATCATTCAAAGTTGATGAAGCAGTTAAAATGAACATGGCTAACTATTGTGATTTGATGAACAAGACTTTCTTTGCATGGAACAAGTCCCAGTCTCACAGTTTCAAAGTGAAATGTGTATTTATGCATGACAATGCTCCTCATGTATCTAAGCTTACCTGTAAATTATTTGAGCATAAAAGATATACAGGAGAGAAGATAATGAAATGGACGCCATCAAGTCCGGATCTGAATCTGATCGAAAATCTATGGTCAATTGTGAAGATGAAATTATATGAAAGTGGCAAATAATATAACAGCAAAGCAAACCTATGGAAAGCAATTAAAACTACCATGTCAGAAATTGAACCTACGGAAGTAAAAAAAATTAACAAAATCAATGGATAATAGATTACTGGCTGTTATTAAGAAGGAGGGTCACGATATTAAAATGTAAAGGATTCATAGACTTATATGTGTTTGTTATTTGTTCTATTATAAGTGTTGATCAATTTTTGATGATTTTATTACCTTTTTTAGTGAAGAAAAATGTGATTATTTGATTTTGCCTAATAACTTCAGACAGCAGATTTTTTTTTTAGAAAACATCAAATAACTTCAATAAAATATTGATACTACCTAACTCAGACTTTGTTTTAAATTTGACAATTTTTTCAAACTAAATTTGAATTATTGAAGTTTATATGATTTGCTTAATGACTTCAGACAGAGTGTAGTTTTAATTTAATAATAATATCACTTGATTGATACAAATTAATACAGAATTTTAAAAGATTTTAATGTTTATAAAATATATTAAAAAAAACATGCATTTACTCTGTTATGGGACCTTACCCATAATAACATAATGGACTATTCCATACGTAATAAATACTGCGCCTCAAGAGGAAGCAGAGAGTTCAGTCTGAAGTCTGGAGTCAGGTCCATCAGGAGTCTGTCAGTCAGTCAGAGCAAGCGAGTCAGTCAGTCAAGTCAGAGGCAGTCTGAAACAGAGTCACGTTCAGATAATTACTACTAAACCTGATTGTTCATACTAACACTTTCTACTTCTCTGTATATATTCCTGTTTGTAATATATCTGTGTTATTTCATACCTGTGTTCGAGTTCTTCTTTATTGGTTCTACCTTGGACTATCACCGTGGTACAAGGAACCGAACCATAACATACTCTGAAAGTAAAAACTTGCGTACAGGACATCTGTAGTTGAAGCTATAAAATTGTATAGAAAATATTTGGATTTCTGCATTCAGTGGCCCATGGAGGTTGGTAATTCTACTATAAATATGCATTGTTGGTAATTTTCCTATAAAATGTATCATAGATAATTTTCCTATAAAATATATTGTTGGTAATTTTCCTGTAAAATATATATTGTTGGTAATTTTCCCATAAAATGTATTGTTGGTAATTCTACTATAAATATGCATTGTTGGTAATTTTCCTGTAAAATGTATTGTTTGGTAATTCTACTATAAATATGCATTGTTGGTAATTTTCCTGTAAAATATATTGTTGGTAATTCTACTATAAATATGCATTGTTGGTAATTTTCCTGTAAAATGTATTGTTGGTAATTCTACTATAAATATGCATTGTTGGTAATTTTCCTGTAAAATGTATTGTTGGTAATTCTACTATAAATATGCATTGTTGGTAATTTTCCTGTAAAATGTATTGTTGGTAATTCTACTATAAATATGCATTGTTGGTAATTTTCCTGTAAAATGTATTGTTGGTAATTCTACTATAAATATGCATTGTTGGTAATTTTCCTGTAAAATGTATTGTTGGTAATTCTACTATAAATATGCATTGTTGGTAATTTTCCTGTAAAATGTATTGTTGGTAATTCTACTATAAATATGCATTGTTGGTAATTTTCCTATAAAATGTATTGTTGGTAATTCTATTATAAATATGCATTGTTGGTAATTTTCCTATAAAATATATTGTTGGTAATTCTACTATAAATATGCATTGTTGGTAATTCTATGTTAAATATGTATTGTAATATTTTTTATATAAAAATATATTTTTATACTTTCATAGTGAACCCCCCCACCAAAGAAAAACAAAACACTATTTGCCCATAGCTTGAACCCTAACAGGTGCTACCACCCCAGGTTGGAGTGAAATTGGGAACAACAGCAATTAAAAGGTGGTTCCACACTCCTCCAATCTTCTGATCAGAGGCCTTGCTGCCAGATGTAGTTTATCATCATACTCAGGACTATCTTTATATATATCTCAGTTTCTTCATATATGTCTATCTCAGTTACCTCATCTTCTATCTATCATTTCATACTTCTTTCAGTCTTTCTCAACCTATCTTAGTTTCATATCTATATTTGCTCATTTATATGTATGTCAGTCCTTTTATACATTTATATCTATCCACCTCAGTCACTACACCCTCTCTGTCACTGTGCAGCAACGATATCTGTATTCCTCCTGCCTATATCTAAAAACAGTATTACCAATACTGAAGACACTTGCCTCTAAAATGTACCAAATTTCAAATAATCATCAAACCTAATACAAACCGTGAATTGAAGGTCGTTCTCAACGGATTCTCCTCCAGTTCCTATCCCTCGAACACAGGTGTTCCTCAAGGCTCCATCCTAGGCCCCACTCTATTCCTCATCTACATAAATGACCTTCCTGATGCCATAAATTCCCAAGTTGGCATCTACGCGGATGACACCACAATTTACTCCTGCTTGAAAAACAAATCTAGTGTCACTGACAAAACTAACCTGGCCAATCGGTTGTGAACTGGGGCAGGAATTGGCTGGTCAACTTTAATGCTTCAAAAACAAAAAATACTCTCTATTAATCACCACAGAGACCCTTCCCTGCCCTCCATTAGAATGTCTGACGCTCAACTTCTCAAGAGCAACTCTCTGCGGCTGCTCGGTCTCACGTTGACGGCTGACCCGAGATGGAATAAATACATTGAGTCAGTTGCTTTGTCCACCGCAAGGAAAGTTGACTCCCTGTGCCACGCCAGGAAATTTTTCTCCCCGGAATCGATCCTCCAGATCTACAAATCAACAATTCACCCTTGCTGCCATATATGGTCTGGAGCCCCTTCTGTTTGCCTCGGGGTTCTTAATAGGCTCCAGAGGTGGATATGCAATATAATTGGCCCTGCTCTGGCATCTCGTCTACAATCACTTTCTCACAGACACGTCGTCGCCTCTCTCTGTCTGTTTTACAAATACTTTCATGGCAATTGCTCTGAGGAGCTGCATTCGCTGGTTCCCAGACGTCACAAGTTCCAGCACCTCACGAGGCTGGAATCCCGCTCTCACCCTTTCACTGTCGAAACTCCTAAATGTAGCCGTCTCTTCTACTCTAATAGCTTCATGTCTCGCACCTCTCGCCTGTGGAACTCCCTTCCTTATTCCAGTTTCCCTGAGAGCTATAATCTCCAGCTATTCCAATGTAATGTCAATTGACATCTCCAGTTGCCTTGATCTATCCACTACCCTTCTCCTCATCCTTTCTTTTATCACTCCTATCTGATCTTCTGTAACCCCTTGCGTCCGAGTGGCTTCTCGCCTTGCTTGTGGTGAAACGCTTAAAAAAAAAAATCATATAATAATTATCATTGTGTATTTATTTATATATTTCCTGTCACTTCTGTAGTGGGACAGGAGGTAAATCAACTTTAGTTATTGAGTAAGTTGACTTCTCTCAGTTTCACGTGATCTTGGTCTTTGATTTTTCTCAGTTTCTTCATAAATGTCTATCTCAGTTACATCATCTTGTTTATCAGACTATTATTTTTAGAGGAAATGTATCTCGGCTTTGACTTCTGGAGGTTGACAGCCATGATCAGATGGGAGCTATAATAGGGAAGGCGATTTTAATTGGCTGATCTAGCGTGGGAAAGGAATAGCAGAAAGGTTTCAGCAAGTTGTTTCTTACCTGTCAAATGATGTAGACATGTTCTTGTTCATGTCTGAAGCGGCTCACCAGTGAGGTGGGGTGCGAACAGTGGTGAACCAAAACTTGAAAAGGGAAATAACTGAGACATCTGGAAGAGGCATGGCATATGGAACAAGAACAATCTGCCCCGATGGACAAAATAAAGGGTTCGATTCAAAATTGTGAATATGGCAATGAAGACAAAGATAACAGTCCAAATAATGTAAATAATGTAAATAGATATTTCCTTATAAGAAAACATTTGGCATTCATTGTTCAAGCAGCCAGTGCTACTCTAGTTACACTTTTCTTTGCTTACTGGCCATCATGATGGGATCAATGTGTATTATCTGTTCTCCTCATCTCTAATAGTAATATTAGCCATTCTGTTATAAGGAAACATTTGACATTCATTGAGCAGCTATTGAAGTTAGTTTTTTCACTTCCAAGTTATCTGGCTGGGATTAAAGTGTAGTATCTGTTCTCATTTTTAATGATAATATTAGCTGTTTCCTTATAAGGAAACATTCAGTACTACCATCAGTTGAAATTTATAAAATCTCTCTTCAAAGAATTTTTCAGGAAAATAGGTTTTTCAAGTTCACTGCTATTTGCTCTTTCCAGTATTGATGAGGGGAGTTTCCTTCCTAACTTTTTGTTTGAAGTAGTGTGGAACATCAACATCTTTATTAAGTCATCATTTTCTCTATTTCAAATATGCTATCCATTGGTTGTTGCAGCAGTTAAAATTCCTCAAGTGATGTGGTTACTGTTATTTGATAAAGCACTTTGCAATTCTGTACTGCCAGTCAAATAACTTGCCTTCTAACATGGCTGCCTCCTTGTAGAAAGGCAGGCCAGCTAATCTACCTCATTTATAGAAGAGTACTTAATACAGTAGGTGAGTTAGTCCACTTTACTATAATGGACCTGCCCAACACATTCGCATGAGTAGACTCTATTCACTCATCTCTCCATTAAATAACTCATTAGTTTGTATTTCCATTTCAAGTGACTACACCAGACTACCTGCATGTCAAACCACTTGCAATTAACCAATATTAAACAATCACGAGGTTTGAAAAGAGATGGTCTTTCCTAAGACCGACATACTTCATTTACTCAAAGCCATTTTTAATCATTGATCCGGGATAATATTCGTATACACCTGACAGTTTAAATAAGTCTAAACAAATTTGGTGCCATACATGAAATTCATATAAACCGTTTTGATCTGATGGAGCTATTTAACTTTTAGCATGATGGAGGTGATAATTGTCACTGTTAGAAGCTTTCCCTTTGCACGCTGTAGGCACATTCTGTTGCCTCGAGAGGGTTGCTATAAAATTAAATTCAGATTAGCCCTCCTAAACTATGCTGCTATGAAAGGTAAGAAAGTCCAGTCTACCCTACTAATTAACCCATATCAGAGGTTTGGTTTGGTTTATTCTGTTTTATGGCATATCAACCTCAATGGGTTATTTAATGCCGACAAGATTTTTAGGATAGGTTTGTATGAATAGAATATGTATTCTTTGTAAGAAATCAGTTTGTAGATCAGGTTTGGTTTATTTTGTTTTACAGCATATCAAACTCAATGGGTTATTTAATGCCGACAAGATTTTTAGGATAGGTTTGTATGAATAGAATATATATTCTTTGTAAGAAATCAGTTTATGGATCAGGTTTGGTTTATTTTGTTTTACGGCATATCAACACCTCAATGGGTTATTTAATGCCGACAAGATTTTTAGGATAGGTTCATATGAATAGAATATGTATTCTTTGTAAGAAATCAGTTTGTAGATCAGGTTTGGTTTATTTTGTTTTACGGCATATCAACACCTCAGTGGGTTATTTAATGCCGACAAGATTTTTAGGATAGATTCATATGAATAGAATATATATCCTTTGTAAGAAATCAGTTTGTAGATCAGGTTTGGTTTATTTTTTTTAAGGCATCTCAACCTCACTGAAATCAGGTTTCATTGATGTATTTTTGTAAAGAGGGTTTTTGTCAAGAGTCAAATGTATTACTAGTAAAATTTTTTTTTCTTTAAAAATGTATTTCTGGTATTTTTGCTATAAAAATGTATTTTTATACTTTCATAGTGTTTTGACCCCAGTTTGGGAGTTACCTATTTGCCTATAGCTGGGACCCTAACAGGTACTACCACCCCGAGTCAGGGTGGATCTGGGTTACAACAGAAATTAAGAAATGGTCGCACACTCCTGAATATCTTCTGATCAGAGGCATTGCTGCCAGATGTAGTTTATCATCATACCCCGGAGTTTAGAAAAAAAAGTAGATTCATATATTTCCCCACGGGTAAATGTAAATGAGCACAGCAGGGAAGGCTGGAATTTTAATTCAGTGCACCAATTCCCCTTTCTGTGCTGATGTTAAACCGTCCACAAATACTGGCTATTGTGATGGTTTTCTAAGTGAGAGTATGAAGCATGCAATGAAGATCAAACTCACTTTTCAGTCGCAATTGATCTAGCAAGACAAGGGTTAGATGTTTCACCAGGCCAAAAGAGTGAAGCACTCAGTGAGGATTGAACTCACTATTCAGTCATAACTGATCTAGTGAGACAAACTTGCTAACTGCAGTACACATGGTGCCTGTATGACCCTACGGATCATGGGATAAAAATATCTGATGAAATGGATCGTGATTATGATTCCAATGTAATAAATTATAACCATGGAATATTAATGTTTGAGCCTTTATATATATATATATATATATATATATATATATATATATATATATATATATATATATATATATGTATAAATAAAGGTGAACATAGAAGTCAACACTTAGAGGCGACAGTCTGTTTCATGCTATATGCATGATATACTTTTATATTTACACATGCTCTATCTCTGATATTGAGCACTTTATTCCATAAATATAGAACACCTTAAGACTATATTTCTATATATATATATATATATATATATATATAAATTCCCAAGACGATAGAATCCAGGTAGAACTCAATGTCCAGGACAGAGTAAGAATATTGCAATCATCAGACCTACAAATCCAAAAATTTTCGAATTTGTAGCCTGACGAATTGGATCGTGATTATGATTCCAATGTAATAAATTTTAACCATGGAATATTAATGTTTGAGCCTTTTATATATATATATATATATAAAATATTTTATAATTAAAAGAGAAGTTTTCCACCAAATTGTCTTAGGTATATACTATTCTACAATATTACCACGTGTGTGTGTGTGTATGTGTGTGTACATTTTTCTGCTCTTTGTATATTTGAGACAAAATATTCACCAATCCAATAATGACATTGGAATTTAATTTGGTTCTCACAGTACCGAGTACCTTGTAGGATGTGTTGTGCTGCAAGGTAAAGTCTTTGAATAAATACTTGTGTTTCTGTATCATTGAGTGCTTAAATGTTGTGAATGGTGGAAAGGAAATCTTTGTGATTATTTTAATGATATTAGCTGACTCAGCAGACAGCCTTTCTTCCCACCCAGCCTATTTTTCTGCCCCAGCCACTCAACTGTCAGCGGTAGGAGTATCATTGCTGCTTCTGGTATGTGAATCTTGTGTGTTAAGTGCCTTGAAAGTGAGAATGGTATGCTATATAATGTATTTACTCCTTCAAGATTGACAAAGATTTAGAACAATGTTTTCAGTATTTTTTTCATCTGTCAAATTTGAATGGATAGTTAAACTTACATGGCACACTTAAATTATGATGTATAAAAATTAAAAAAAAAAAAAATGTGTAAAAAAGAGTAAAAAAGTAAACAAAAGAGTAAAAAAGTAAACAAAAGAGTAAAAAGTAAACAAAAGAGTAAAAAAGTAAACAAAAGAGAAAAACATAATTAAAAAGGTAAAAAAGTAAAAAAAAAGAGAAAAAATATTTTAAAAACGTAAAAAGAGAGTAAAAAATAAGAAAGTACAGAAAGAGAGCAAAAAAAGTAAAGAGGGTAAAAATAGTTAAAAAATAAAAAAGAGGGTAAAAAGAAAAGTAACAAAAGGAGAGTTAAAAAAGACGGAGAGTAAAAAAGATAAAAATATGAATAGGAAAAAGAGTATCTGTCTATATTTCTGAGATGAGGTATTATGTACACTATTTACATAATTCAGACTATTGTTCTCATTTTTGTTCCCATATTTATTACAACGTTTCGGCCTTTCAGTACCTGTCTATATTCCTGAGATGAGGTATTATGTACACTATTTACATTATTCAGACTATTGTTCACATCTTTGTCCCATATTTATTACAACGTTTCGGCCTTTCAGTACCTGTCTATATTCCTGAGATGAGGTATTATGTACACTATTTACATTATTCAGACTATTGTTCACATCTTTGTCCCATATTTATTACAACGTTTCGGCCTTTCAGTACCTGTCTATATTTCTGAGATGAGGTATTATGTACACTATTTACATTATTCAGACTATTGTTCACATCTTTGTTCCCATATTTATTACGTTTCGGCCTTTTAGTACCTGTCTATATTCCTGAGATGAGGTATTATGTACACTATTTACATTATTCAGACTATTGTTCACATCTTTGTTCCCATATTTATTACAATGTTTCGGCCTTTCAGTACCTGTCTATATTCCTGAGATGAGGTATTATGTACACTATTTACATTATTCGGACTATTGTCCTCATCTTTGTCACCATATTTATTACAACGTTTCGGCCTTTCAGTATCTGTCTATATTTCTGAGATGAGGTATTATGTACACTATTTACATAATTCAGACTACCATCCTCATCTTTGTTGCTATATTTATTACAACATTTCGGCCTTTCAGTATCTGTCTATATTTCTGAGATGAGGTATTATGTACACTATTTACATTATTCGGACTATTGTCCTCATCTTTGTCGCCATATTTATTACAACGTTTCGGCCCTTCAGTATCTGTCTATATTTCTGAGATGAGGTATTATGTACACTATTTACATTATTCGGACTATTGTCCTCATCTTTGTCACCATATTTATTACAACGTTTTGGCCTTTCAGTATCTGTCTATATTTCTGAGATGAGGTATTATGTACACTATTTACATTATTCGGATTATTGTCCTCATCTTTGTCGCCATATTTATTACAACGTTTCGGCCCTTCAGTATCTGTCTATATTTCTGAGATGAGATGGGGTAGACTGTTGTAGTTCCATGTGCCATGTCTAATGGATGTCAATTTTCAGTTATCTCCTGTTAATTCCTCACTAAAAGTTCTCTACTGCCTTCACTGGGTATTGAACTCACACTTTAGGTCCTGTCACTGGATCTAACTAATGCCTTTATCCACTGTGCCATGTGTTCTTGAGGACATCTGTTTATGAATTTCTGGGAATTTTAAACCAAATTATAAACCTAATGTCTTTAGCAACCATTTTTTACCAGTGCTCCGCTCCTATTGCAATTTTTGCTGTTATTATTGCAGGTTTTTTTATGAGCTCATATTGCAATTTTTTTGTTGTTATTGCTTTTCTCTGGCACTCCTTATTACTGGTTCCCATATTGTATTCATTTCTATGTTTGATCGACTCAGGAGTTTTTTGTGGCCTAGCATATGTACTGATTCCTTAAGTTTATGAATTTTCCAATTGTGTTCTCAACCTGATCCCACAGAGGGTGGTGATCTCCCTTCTCTCTCCATATATGGTCAGCCTCGCCTGATTTTTCTACATCCCCTCATGTTACAGCTTTCTGGTGTTCTTGAAGCCTTACCTTAAGGGGACAGCCTGTCTCCCCTTTATATTTCTTTCCGCAGCTGCACAGGATAGCATACACACAATCTTTAGTCATGTTCTCCTCTATGGGGGGGGTCTTACTTGGGAGAGATATCTGCGAAGTGTTGTCAAGCTTTTGAAGGTTGTCCTGATGTTATATAGACCGCAGATCCTTTGTATTTTCTCTGATAACCCCTTCACATTAGCCAGGCAGACTGTTTTCTGAGCGTTGTTGTCCTCCTCTTGTACCCGCATAACACAGGTTTTTGGGGCAGCTGCCATGTACCCAGGGTAGTTGTTACATTGTAGGGTACTACTTATACTGACCAATTTTTTTATTTAATGTCTCTGCGTTACCACTTATGACTTTTGCTTGGTATTTTAAGCAGCAGACAATTCCTTTCATTACACTGTATGGATAGTGGGAGTTGAAATTGAGGTACTGTTCGGTGAATGTCGGTTTACAGTAAACAGAGGTCTTGAACCCATGCTCTGTTCAAGATATTAGAACATCCAGGAATAGGAGTGTGCTGTTGCTCTCTGTCTCCATCGTGAACTGTATCAAAGGTCTTATTGAGTTCACATGGTCCAGTAGAACCTGAACATCTTCCTGGTGTGGCCAGAGTATGAAGGTGTCATCTACGTACCTTAACCATATAGTTGGCTTTAGAGATATAGATTCTAATGCCATTTCCTCAAAGTATTCCATGAATATATTTACCATTGCTGGTGATAATAGCAAGCATATTGCTAAGCCCTCATCCTGTTGATATATGTGTGATCCCATTCCGAAGTGTGTTGTTTGTGTACAGAAAGTTAACATCTCCATCAGATTATCTATTGGAATACTGGTCCGTTCTTTTAGGGATGAGTCAGAGGCCAATCTGTCTCTGACTACTGAGAGTGCCTCCTTCGTGGGTACCTTGCTGAACAAACTCACCATGTCCAAGCTCACCATCTGGTTGGATAGGATGGGAGCATCTTTGATTATTTCCCAAAAAGAGTAAAAAGTGTAAAAAACTGTATACTCTTTTTGATTTAATTATTAACACAAACAAAATTATTATTATAAATTATTATAATTTGTAATAAAAAAAATAATTGAAATTTTTAAAAATCACTTACATTTATATATTTTCTTGCTTATTATAATTTTGCATTTAATGAAATAGATGGTTTTGAAGTTTTTGCAAAATATTATAACATAGAATAGAGTTTGATCAAAAAAGAGTTTACATTTTATTGATTGATTGTTTTCTACAGCTTATCAAATCTTTGTAGGTAACACCAGAAAATATTTTAGATTGTAAAAAATTTATTTTTGGAGATAAAAAAAAACAATTTAATAAGATAAGTATTTCATGTTACAAGTCTTACTAATTAACCCATAGCTGGAAGAAGAGGTGGATTCATACCTTTTTCCGAGTCTATTTGCATATAAGTGAATATAACGAACCTAACTGGAATTGGCACTTGGCTCTCTGATTTCCTTTCTGAGCCATTATCCATTGCACCACCTGCACATCCAAGCTTACAGAACCTAGTATTCCTAAGAAGTCACCCATGTAGGTACTGACCAAGCTAGATGTTACTTAACTTGTGAGGAACCAGTGTTTCAACATGATATGACCATAAGCCTTTTTATTGATATAATCATGCATATGCTGGGATGAAATGATCAAGATACAGTGGAGCTTATAATTAAATTTTATCAAATCATATTTTTGGGCAGGGTTGTAGTTTAAGTTTTCAACCAATCTGTTTTACCCTCATGTCAAATTTGTTGAGTGTTTCTCGACTATGTGTGAATGTGTGTAAAAACATAAATATATAAACTAACAAGAGGAATAACTTTTATGCCAGTCTATTTCATTCTATTGTAGAATAACAATACAATAAACAGCACTTACCGGCGTAAGGGTCCCAGCTAGCATCCAGCTGGCAGACAAAAATAAAGCAGATTGTAACTCAATACAAACCCTGCAAATTAACTAAATGGACTTTAGCACAATGAGATGCTCCATGGCACCATAAATAGCTCTCTTTCTCAAGGTGGAGTTATTATTCACTCAGCTTGGGCACCTCGAGGCGGAGTAATGGTTAGCAAGCTTGTCTTGCTAGAACAATTTTTTTTTTTTTTTTTTTTTAAGCATTGTGCCCCAAGCAAGGCGTGAAGCCACTAGGATGCAGGGGGTTGCGGAAGATTTGGAGCGAGAGCAGATAAGAGTGATAGGAGAAAGGAAGAGGAGAAGGATAGTGGGTAGATCAAGGTAATTGGAGATGTCGATTGACATTACATTTGAATAGTTGGAGATTATAGCTTTCAGGGAAACAGTAATTGGGGAGGGTGTTCCACTGGCGAGAGGTGCGAGGTATGAAGCTATTGGAGTAGAAGAGACGGCTACATTTGAAGGTTTCTACAGTGTAAGGGTGGGAGCGGGATGCCAGCCTCGTAGGGCGCTTGAATTCATGGAGTCTGGGAACCAGAGAGAGCAGCTCATCAGAGCAGTTACCATGGAAGTATTTGTAGAAAAGACAGAGAGAGGCGGCAGCGCGTCTGTGAGAGAGTGACTGCAGACGCTAGATCAGGGCCAATTAGATTACATATCCGTCTCTGGATCTTGTCAAGAACTCTGAGGTAAGCAGAAGGTGCTCCAGCCCATATATGGCAGCAATACTCCATGCAAGGGCGAATGGTTGTTTTGTATATTTGAAGTATCGATTCAGGGGAGAAAAATTTCCTGGCGTGGCACAGAGAGCCAACTTTCCCCGCGGTGGATTATGACTGAGTAGTGAGTTTGATCCTCATTGGGTGCCCCATACTTTCAGCCTTGTGCCACATCTAAGCTACGCTTAGAAAATCATTATTCACTCAGCTTGCTCCACAACTGGGTGTTTATCTTGACTATGTGATTGCTCTACATCTATGAGGAACTTTATCTAGGCAAATGTAGAAATTTTATATAGTAACCTGTATTTATACACAGAAGTAGCAAAGAGAAAAATATTAATTTTTCAAATCTTGAATTAGAGAATGCTTGAAAATGTTCCAAAAAACTTGAAGGAAAGATAAAGTATGGAGGACACTAAGTGAAATAATTTTTAGGCTATTAAATAAAAATGAATTGATAATGTTGCTGTTATTGATTTTTTTTTTTAGTTAATTATTATTTATTTTCATTTTATTTTATTTAATTATTTTTAAGTCATGAGTTAACTGTTCTCTTGCAATTTAAAAAATTCCAAGGTCATATATTAATATGTGAGCTTGGGAAAAGAACATTTCTTTTAAAAAATGTGATATTTAAAAAAATCAAGTGTGTAGGTTAATATTTTCGCAAGAATCAATAATTGCAATTTCAAGTAAGTTATTTTCTCTTTCTATAAGTATAGCATTTTAGATTGAAAGATGTGGCTGAAATTATTTCTGTGTATAACTAATGTATTGGATAGATTTTAACTAATTTATTACTGTCATTATTGTTTCTTATTATGTTTTTGTTGTTGCTTATTTTGTATGCTTTTCTTTTAGCATTGTGAATGAAATAGTAAGATTGTATTTTTTTTCTCAGTTTAATATTATGAGCTGCAGATTCTTAGTACTCTTAAATAAAATCATAATTATTCCAGATTATATTCTATTACTATGGTGAATAAATTTGTATTTTAATTTTTATTAAATTTACACACGGATTAATATGTACATATATAAAATACTATGTCAATAAATATGCAGCTTGATAGTTACCAAGTGAATTTTGATCTAAAATTTTCACTGTATAATATTAGATCTATGCGATTCATATTTGTCACTGGATTAAGTCAATTACCAAGAACAGATGATGTTGAAAAATTGTTGTAATGTAATGTCCCACACTCCCTATCGCCTATGTGAACTGACTATATCTGTAGATATATATAGCAAGCACAGGATATACCTGGTGGACTTGCTTTGGCAATTAGTTGGAGATTCGTCTCCAGCTGTGCTGGTCGAACTCTCTGCCTTTGAGCATAGAGGAACCCAGACGAGATTATGCTGAAGGGCAGAGTCTCATTTGGAGTGGTAGACAGCTATCCAACCCTGTGTATACAGAGTGTACAGGGAATTTTTGCCTGAGCCTACAGGCTTGGTTTGACCCCGCATTAAAAAACGGCCTTGTACCACATCCTGCCTTGCGGGTAGCTGAGGTAAATATCCTTGCTTTGGGAATTACTAGCCTGCTAACCGATTTCCTATCTTTCAATAGCGTATTCTCTTTTACAATTCCCATCTCTTTCTTTCATCTACATGCGTGTTGCTCTTCCTTTCACTCAAGTACCGTCTTTGTCTCTCTGTAACCTTCTTTAAGGATACAATAAAAAGAAATGTGTTGCATAAAATAAATGCTTTCTGCATCATTAGGACTTATAGATGTACTTATATATTTACGAGCAAAGAAGATCATGTTGAAAAAAATCATTGTTATTGCTTACAATAAATGCATTTTTCATGATTAAGCTACAGACATATTGATCTACCAATGGGTGTGTTTAAATACATATACACTTGAATTTATGTATTAACATATCTGAATTTTTATTGTATATATTTACACAAGATTTTATGTTTACATACACACTTAGTAAATCTGAGCAATTTGATAAGGTTAAATTGGCAGCTGAACTAAAAATGACTTACTTTTTGTTAACTGGGGCAAAGAATGGCTTGTTAATTTTAATGTCACCAAAACAAAGATACAGAGAGAACCCTTTTTACCTTCCACCAGCATGGCTGATACTAACCTCCAGGAGAGAGATTCATTGTGCCTTCTCGGACTAACATTTTCTGCTGCCATAAAGTGGAAGGATTATATAGAATTGCTGGTCTGTTTCTTGGAAAGTTAGTTTCCTGTGTCATGCTAGACATTTTTTCTTGCCTGAATCTATCTTACATATTTTTAAGTCTACCATTCATCCCTGCTTTAAATATTGCTACCACATCGAGCATGATAATTCTGCTATATATTTAGAGATTCTTGATAAAATCCATAGAAGAATCTATCTTACATAGCAATATAAGACTACCAATTCATTCCTGTCTTTGAATATTGCTAAGAGATTCTTATATAATTTTATGAAGAATGTGGCTAAATATATAGCAGAATTACCATGTTAGATGTGGCAGCAATATTTAAAGCAGGAATGAATGGTAGTCTTATAAATGTGTAAGAGATTCTTATATGGATTTTATCAAGAATCTCTAAATATATAGCAGAATTACCATGCTAGATGTGGCAGCAATATTCAAAGCATTGATGAATGGTAGACTTATAAATATGTAAGATAGATTCTTCTATGGATTTTATCAAGAATCTCTAAATATATAGCAGAATTACCATGCTAGATGTGGCAGCAATATTCAAAGCATTGATGAATGGTAGACTTATAAATATGTAAGATAGATTCTTCTATGGATTTTATCAAGAATCTCTAAATATATAGCAGAATTACCATGCTAGATGTGGCAGCAATATTCAAAGCATTGATGATTGGTAGACTTATAAATATGTAAGATAGATTCTTTTATGGATTTTATCAAGAATCTCTAAATATATAGCAGATTTACCATGCTATATATATATATATATATATATATATATATACATATATATATATATATATATATGAATGGTAATACTCATTTTGAAAAACCTTGGTTGGCTCAACTTGTAATATAACAAATTGATGTCTGAGGAAAAATTGGAAATAAAAAAAGAAAGAACCTAGAACATAACACGGTATGAACCCTCTCATCAAGTGCTTGAGCTCCAAGTCCAAAGAAAAAAAAGCCAAAACGAGTAAGCTGGTTATTAGGGTAACATGTAGTTTTTTTTTTTTGTTTGTCACGCAGTCATGGTTTTATTTGGTTTTATCAATATATAATGTTTCATTATTTGCCTTTTTAAGTGGAAACCTAGGTAGGTTTGCATGGCTCATAAGGATTATTTTAGTATATATATATATATATATATATATAAAGGAAAAGAAGACAAAAATTGTTGATATGAAATTCTTTGTATTACAGATACAGAGAATGTAAGCAGAATGTCTCTTTGTGGGCAAAGAAAGCGACTTGGAGGAAGGGGTACAGTTTGTGGGGTCTGGAGTTGGTGCGTGTGTTGGTTTTGAGAAAGGTGTGTGGCAGATTATTGGAAGCTTGCCCATTTACTGTAAATCTGACTCGGATTGGCATTCTTAAAAACAAATGCGGCGACTCATAAACTCACCTTATATTCATGATTTTTCTTTAGCGGCGACATTTGTGATTGGCTTCTTTTATAATGTATTTTATGTTTTTCAAAGGGATTTGTTTTGTGGGCCAGATGCAATGCTCTGAGTCCCTGTGCAGAAGAGAACATTTTTCTTTTTGTGTCTTGGTTTCACTTTCTTTGTGTTTACCCCAGTCCGACATGTGGAATGAATAAAGAAAAACAGCTAATCTGGAGAATATAACATAATTGTTATATAAAATCCAATTATGTAACCCCTTGCATATTAGTGGCTTTATTACCTTGCTTGGGGTGAATGATTAAAAAAATTCCATGGGTAGCTGTCTCAGTTGGGAGACACTCTAAAAGGGAAAAATAGACAAAAGACCAACCCTATGTGCTACATAGGGTTGGTCTTTGTCAAGGTTGTCAGCAGGGGCAACAAATTTCTCACTACTATTGCTGTATCAAGTAAATTAGCTAAATGAAAAGAACTTGAATTTGAAGAATTTCAACGATTCTCTTCTCCAACAATCTCAATGGCAATTCATACTGATGGAGTAGATAATGATTCTCTCTGCCTTTTCTATAAATACTTTCATAGTAATTCTTCTGATGAGCTTTCCTCTATGGTACCTAGACTTTATGAATTTAAGCGCAGTACTAGATTGACAGTTAGGTCTCTTTATTTTACAGTTGAAATTGCTAGGTGCAACCATAAGTTCTATAGTAACATTTTTTCTTTCACACTTCTTGCTTGTGGAACTCTCTTCTAGCTTCTTGGTTTCCATTCAAAAACTTAAATCGAATGTCAATGATTATCTTCTGTCTTTTTTAATTTCTGTTCTTTTATTGTTCTCTCTCCTTAATAATTGTCTATATTCTTGAGATGAGGTGTTGTAACTGTTTTACATTGTTTGGATGGTTGTCCTCATCTTTATTGCCATATTCACAATGTTTCGACTGTTGTACACACCAGCCTTCTTCAGGTGATATTTCTTTGAATTTTGAACCGAACCCATGGGGGTAGATTATTCTAATTCCACTTGCCATGTTTTTTTGTTTTTTTTGAGTTTCAGTTAATTCCTCTCAGCAACTGAACATTTCAGGTTTTTGTTCTCTTTACGGTGGCCTGCTATTGAACTTACAACTTTTTGGGTCGAGTCACTTTTGAATCAATCAACCAATGCTTTTATCTACTGGCAGGTTATTTAAAGCCATAGAATAATTTTAATTTGTAAGAATATTTTTTTTGAGATAATAATTTACTACTAATTAACCCATAGTTGGAAGAAAAGAGGTGGATTTGTAGCAGAAAACTACAATTTACACATAGAGATAAGAAATTAAAGCCAAATTTATACAGTGTCTGTCTATATTTCTGAGAAGACGTATACACTATTTATAATGCTCGGACTATCATCCTCATCTTTGTCACCATATTTATTACAATGTTTCAGCTGTTGTATGCTCCAGCCTTCTTTGGGTGGTTGGAATGTCAAAATGAACCCTTTATTTCGCTCACTGGGGTAGACTGTTCTAGTTCCACGTGCCATGTTTAATGGATGTCAGTTATCAGTTATCTCCTGTTAATTTCCCTCTGAAAGTTCTCCACTGCCTTAACTGGGTATTGAACTCACACTCTTTGGGTCCTGTCACTGGATCTAACTAACGCCTTTATCCACTATGCAATGTTTTCTCAAGGACACATGGCACAGTGGAACTAGAACAGTGATAACTGATAACTGACATCCATTAGACATGGCATGTGGAACGAGAACAGTCTACCCCAGCGAGCGTAATAAAGGGTTCAGTTCGACATTCCAACCACCTGAAGAAGGCCGGAGCATACAATGGCCAAAACGTTGTTATAAATATGGCGACTGTTGAGATGTTGGGAGTGTTCCCGCGTGTGTGTATTCGAATAAAGACAAACACAGTTGTAGGGATAAATACTGGTATATTTGTAAGAGGTAATTAACAATAGAGTGATTAGTAATAACAAATGCCGGTTAGTAAGTAACAATAGCAAAAGTCTACAGTCCAACGGTAAGTAATGGTAACCTGATCTCTACTGCTGTCGCTGAACCTGATCCTTCATCAACCACCTCTCTCTCTAGCACTGACTTATATCAGTCAGAAGGTGGGTGCGCCCCAACAGTGACAAAGATCCAAATAATGTACATAATACCTCATCTCAGAAATATAGACAGATACTGAAGGTCTGAAATGTTGTAATAAAAAAGGTGACAAAGATGAGGACAATAGTCTGAATAATGTTAATAGTGTACATGATATCTCATCTCAGAAATATAGACAGATACAGAAAGGCCGAAACATTGTAATAAATATGGTGACAAAAATGAGGATAATAGTCTGAATAATGTAAATAATGTACATAATACCCCATCTCAGAAATATAGACAGATATTGCATTTAAAGTTTTAAAAATCAAATTTGACTGGGAAGCAAGAAGCTGGAAGAGATTTCCCGAAGCAACATAAAAGAAATGATTACCATAGAACTTATAATTAAATCTAGCCATATCAACAATAAAATGACGAAAGCTTGCCACCAATCTAGTCCTTCTATTACATTCATAAAGTCTCAGTACCAAAGAGGAAAGTAATGATTATTTTGAAAAATGCAAAAATGTGGCACAAGGCCAAAGTAGGGAGCGGAGGGGAAAGCTGATCTTTAATCTGTCTTATCTTAAACTTAGCTAGCCATGGTTACTAACCCAAACATACTACAGTATTCCTTACACCAAAACAAATTCTTTCTTACCATTCTTAGTACAGCCACTATAATACCTTAAAGCAATGATTCCCAATGTGGGGCACATGCCCCACCTGTGAGGCATGGTAATATTTTGGTGGGGTACTTGTAGGATGTGTACCCTTCGGTTTACTAAGCTAACAGAATAAGGGGGCAATTTGAGAATGAGTTATTAACAGTGAATTGTTTTCTAGTGAGTCTGACTGAGAGTGTTAATGCTAACGCATCTTAATACATACAATGCAAATACTGTATGCATACATAAAACTATTTTGTGTTTATGTATGTACATGTGTAATTGGCATACAGGGTATTTTCCGTCTCCCTAAACTCGCGTATCTTGGTCAACAAAGGAAAGGGCATGATGCATATCGCTGGAAGAGCCCATGTTTTGTTGGCCAATCAGCATGTGTGAGCATTAAAATTGAATTGCAGTAAAATTTTGAATATGTAAGAATTAAATATTACAGGAGGACACCAGAATTTTAGAAATACGAAAGAGGCCATGGCCTAAAATCGGTTGGGAACTGCTACCTTAAAGTCTCCATGAAGTCCTAACTAGTTCCCATATGTACAATTTGTATGGGTGGTGGTGGTGGTGGGGGGCAGGGACAGTGACTTAGCTAGAGTAAACGTCACCTGGGGCGGTCCGCTCAAATGTCACCCCAATGACCCCGATTCACCTTATGCTGAATGGTTAGCTGTAGCTAAATTTTCATACATGCTCTACCTCTGCTTTACTCTACTGACCAGTACGTTACTGTTTACATGTATGATCCAAGACAAAATCTAATACCACAAAATAATCAGTTCAAATCAAAAGATTTTTAAAATGCAACTGTTCACTTTCAGAACAACTAAATACGAAACACGGCAATACACAAAAGAATGACTATGGTATTAGAATGAATGTTTTCCTGTTTTCATTGGAGCAAACTGGTCAATGACATCGTCAAAATCTGTTTGTCTTGTAAGCTCGTTTTCAATGGACAGCACAGCCAGATCCGACAGTCTCGACTGACTCATGGTTGACATAATTTTCTGTTGCTAATTTTCTGGTGTCCAATTTTCTGTTGCATCATCTTCTGGGTACCATTTAATTATCAATGATGTTTGAAAGTATTTTTCTTGACAAAATGTTCTATTTAATTTTAAGCATTTTTCGAACATTGTAAATCAACTGCATTCTTTTAAAGGTTACCTAGAGAATTTATGCAAAGTTTATTTTTTTGTTTCTCTTTATACAAGTAAAATAAATTTACATCATATTTTGATGTTATTATGATTTTAGTTTTAGTGATAATTTAAAAAGAATAAATATTTATCATTAGTACCAATAATGGAAAATTAAGTTAAAAATTTAAAAGAATTGGAATTGGAAAATAGGCGCAAATTTTTCCAATTCCGATACCGTTTCCGATACCCCAAAAAGTTCCGATTTTTCTGATTCTCGATTCCGATTAATCATCCCAACACTAGTAGATATATTCAAAAGTATATCGCTCACTCAATGGAAAATTGTATCTCAGCGAATTGATACACAGGCAAGACTGAAATTGTTGCACTTTTGGCTTCGTATTTTGCTTTGTTGTTGTTATTAATGATGCAGAGTTAAAACCCCATATCATCCGATAAAATGTTACAACAATGTCTCTTGTTAGTAACCAAGATTGTAGCAACTGAAACACATGAAAGCTGAAAACATTGCTATTTTTCCTACTCACAAATTTCCCGACAATTTATTAGAAAATTTCTGCCGGGGGTGGGGGGCAAAACTGGGGGGTCATAAATTATTTCCATTCATATGCCCGCCTGCGAAACCCTGTGTCTCCACCACTGTTTTCAGACTATTTTTGGCACCTTAGCCTGGTTGAAAAATTTTGTTGGGGGTGACATTGTGTCACCCCTCCTGTGCTGGCACCTGGGACGGTTCACTCCCCTCGCCCCTCCTTAGCTACGCCACTGGGTGGGGATAAAAATAACAATGAAGAAAGTTCATCAGAACAATTACCATGAAAGTATTTATAGAAAAGGCACAGGGAAAAATTGTCTCCTCTACTCCATCAACATCAATTGCCATGGTTGAAATTCTTCAGATTCCTTTCTTATAACTAATTTACTTGCTACAGCAGTGGTAGCAATAAGAAAGCTGTTACCCCTGCTAACAACCTTGACAAAGACTAACCCTATATGCTACTGTTTGTTTTTCCCTTTCAGAGTGTCTCCTGACTGAGACAGCTGCCCATTGAATTATAGACATCTTATTGCAGCTTTCACCATTTTATTTTCCAATCAATATCCTCAGGCAAGATTGATGATCAAATGTCCTTTTAGAACCCAGGGGCGGATAATTCTCAGACAAAGGTTTAAAATTGTCAACAATCTCTGTGTCTTCTAAACATTCCTGCTGTTTACTGGAATTGGAATGAAAACAGTGATGGCACCAACCCTGAATCCATCATAAAATTTCAGGATTTTTTTTTTTTTTTACAGTGAGTTTCACACTGTACAAGGCCCGGAGCCACTCAAGATAGAGGCTTACATTAAATTTATATGGATAGGAAGGGAAGATAACAGTTAACTCTAGACTTGAACATGTTAAGATTGTAGTCATCAGGGAAAACATCCTCTTGGGAGTTTGTTCCACAAAACAGTGGTTTGCAGGATGAAGCTGTTTGAGTGGAATACAGAGGGAATGTGGGTGGTTTGCTACCATGTAAATGGTATGGCGGTTCCTAGCCATGAAGGTTAGACCTGGCGGAACCAAGGAATGTAGCTCATCCGAGCACTTTCCATGGTAGTATCAATAAAGCAGTGAGAGGCCTGCCACATCCCGCCTTTGAGTGAATCGTTGGAGGGTGGAAAATAACTCTTCCCCAACAGGAACATGGAGACGCTTTTTTAAAAAATGAGGACACCCCCGCCTCCTAAAAAAAAAGAATATATGGCAACAGCCTGATCTGGCTATTATAAAGGTAGAGGATAGCACAAGGATTCAAATATATATGTGTGTGTAGATATATATATATATACCTCTCACCAGGGGTATATGAAGGGAATGAGGGTGGTTCTCTACAATGGGCGTGGCATGGCGGTTCCTAGCCAAGGAATATAGTTCATCTGAGCACTTTCCATGGTAGTATCGATAGAGCAGTGAGAGATTTGCCAAATCCCACCTATAAGAAAGAGGTTGGAGAGTGGAATATAATTTTTCTCCAACAAAGGGCTTGGAGATGTTTTTGAAGTCTATCAAAACTGGAAAGTGAGGACTGAGCAATTCCCACCCCAAATATGGCAATGATACTCTTTTGGGGGCCTGATCTGGCTCTTATAAGAGCCAGATCAGGCCCCCAAAAGAGGTTAACATAAGGAATCAAGTACTTTCTGAAATGGTACAAGGAGCTAATCATTTTACCTACATCTTTAGCAATAGATCATATGTATGAGTTTCCCTTGAGGTCAGGTGTGAGTCTGAAGCCCAATATTCTTTCAAGGCATGGTGCCTCCTTAAACGGACATCCATTCATCATGACTGAGAGTACTTTGGGGTCTGATTGGCAGTGATTGAATATAATTAGTGTGGAATTAGTAAATACTAAACATTTAAAATACCTTGGTGTATGGATAAGTTATAACAAATTTAATATAGCAGATAAAAAATGAACACAGAACAGGTTGCACTAAGTGTAGTTTCCAACAACACCACACATTGCTACAAAACCAAAACATCTGTCTATATTGGGAACACATGGCCCAGTGGATAAAATATTGGCTGACGTAATACAAAAAAACTGACTTAACCCAAGGAGTTTGGAGTTCAATACCTGGCCACAGAACAAGTGAACAAAAACTAGGAGAGTTGAGTTACTAAAAGGAATTAACTGAAACTGAAACATCCAGAAAAGGCATGGCATGTGGAACTAGAACAATCTACCCCATGAACTAAATGAAAGGTTTGTTTCAAAATTCCAGTATATATCACCTGAAGAAGGCTGGGGCATACAATGGCCGAAATGTCGTGGATATGACAATAAAGATGAGGACAACAGTGCAAACAATATAAAATATGTAAAGCCTAGGCATTAATGTAAAAATGTTGTGACCTAGAAAAGGTTACTGAATGAGGAATAACCAAAACGGAGGTTGGAAATGAAATGGTAATCTTTATAACATCAACAAAATACAATACTCACCAACAGCATGAAGTAGGTAAACCACCTCTAGTTGTCAACTACTCAGACATCATGTTACCCCCCACTTACAATAGTGTCCAACACATTTATGAGGATTGGGACATACCCATTAGTGTTTATACTTATGGTTTATAACCCCCCCCCACACACACACACTTTTTAGATTTACTTTGCACAGAGTCAATATCTCATCCTCGTTGCCAAAATATTGTAACCTAGAAATGGTTACTGAATGAGGAATAACCAAAACGGAGGTTGGAAATGAAATGGTAATCTTTATAACATCAATAAAATACAATACTCGCCAGCAGCATGAAGTAGGTAAACCACTGCTAGTAGTGGATTACTTAGATATCATATTACCCCCACTTACAATAGTGTTCAACATATTTATGAGGATTGGGACATACCCATTAGTGTTCATAGGTAAGGAGTATAACAAAAAACTAAAGTCATATTGTTAGTCTTCTTAGATCAAGACTTTCATATGATTATCATGCATAGCATCAAACATCTCCAGAAATATCTAAACTGTCAACTATATACTACCACTCTTTTAGATCAATGGTAAAAATGGCTTTGAGAGAATAAGCCTGTATATCTTACTGAGAACCATCCCTCTTTGATCCTTGTAGACTGACACAACAGAATCACAAACAATGCCAAATAATAGAAACCATATCATGGGAAGACTTTCAACACAAGCAGCAAAAACTAAAATGGATAGCACCTGTAACTATGAGAAAATAATAGCATAATGAAGGTGTTGACATTCCACATCACTTCAAACAAAAGATTAGGAAGGAAACCCCCATCAATACTGGAATGAGCAATAACAGTTACTGAAATTGAGAAACCTATTTTTCAGAAAAATTATTTTGAAAGAAAGATTTTATAAATTTCAACTGCTAGTAGCAGGGCTGGCACAAGGGTCCCAATCAGTGATACGGGGCTCCCTACTCTAGTAAATCTCAATTTATGTATGATAGTATTCATATAAAATACAAACGTAAAATAATGGATCAAATGCAATATAGGTGAACAATTCAACTAGAAAAATTAAATACAGTGTATCTAAATACCAATTAGAGTCCCGTCATAATAGATCATTCCATCTTAAATCAAGAATGCTTTGTAGCAATTTTTAACATTAACTGGGGATATTCAACATTTTGGATAAAAAAATGGTGAATTTTATAGTGTTTTTTTTTTTTGAGACTTAGCATGAGCAAAACAAATTCACAGATTTGGAAAAAAAAAAGAAAGATCTCAGAATGATGTCAGAATCAATCAGATTAATTTGTAATGTATATAAATATAGATAAAATAAAATGAATGTTAAGATAGTGAGGGTCACAAAGCACTAACTGGGGCCCCCAATCAGGCTTGCCCCTATATAGAATTACTTTTTCTTAATTCTAAAGACAAAGGGCATCAATTTTTGGTCACAGTGAATAATTAGCAAAACAAAGCGTATATTCATAATGGAGATTTCAGTGAATTTTAAGGCCTGTTTTGCAAATTTATCAATATTATGGAGTTTTAAGCAACATTCCTCAATCAAAACATGTTTTTTTATTTTGAAAATGAAGTCTTTGATTTTATGAATTTTAATTATGAATTTTTATTGTTATTGCATTTTGTGCCACTGTGATTGCCACTACTCCTCTCTTGTGGTTCAGGATGACATTCAAGGCAAAATAGCATAATGGCTTGCTGGTTTCGTTTGCAACATGCACATAGAGATTACCCCGTTCCTCTGCCCACTAGCAAATTCCTCAGAGGCATTACTCCTAAACCCAGGCTGGCAACTGGTTGCTTGGCATAGATGGGTTGAAGATAGGTGTTCCTCTTTACCAGTTGGGTCAGGAAACCCTTCCAACTACCCTTACACAGTTTAGCCAGCAGGTCAATACTGTTAACCAGTCCTGGGTATGACGATAAACTACATCCAACAATAAGGCCTCTGATCAGGAGGTTTTGGGGTGCGTGGAACCACCTTTTAATTGCTGGTGTTCCCAGGTCCACCCTGACCCAGGGTGGTAGCACCTGTTAGGGTCCCAGCTACAGGCAAGTAGTTAACCTCGAAACTGGGGTAAAAACACTATGAAAGTGTAAAAGTAGGTTTTAATACCAGAAATAATTTAAAAAATTATTGCCAGCAATACCTTTTGGAAAAAAAAAATATTACCAACTATGTCATTAAATAATAAATATTACTAGTAATACATTTTTGACAAAAACTATTACAAGCAATACATTTTTGAAGGAAAAATACTACCAGAAATAGATTTTTGACAAAATAAAATATTACCAGCAATAAAAATTTTGTCGGCATTAAATAACCCATTGAGGTGTTGATATACCATAAAACAAACCAAACCAATACTTAATTAATTTTCATACAAGCAAATTTATTTTAACATTGTTTTTTCTATGAGGCAAGGATATTATTGGTAGTATTTATTACCAATGAACCATTGATGTGTTGTTCAGTACCAGATTCCATTTTACAACCCAGAGTCCCACACAAATTTATGGTACAACCTTTTGCTAACTATCTGCCAACGTAGGATTTTAAAATCATTCAGTGTGCCATATTTTTTATACAATATACCTGTTTTACAATATATTTTATATAGTAATATATAGTATATATACCTTAATACTATATTTATGCTCTGCAGAATTGTATTGAGCACTATTTTTTAAAAATAAAAATAATTAATAAGAAGACTGGATTATAAATCTTACTGTTCTTTCTCTTTATTGTAATATATATACATATATATATATATATATATATATATATATGAAAATATATAGAAAATAGGAAAGGACTGGTTAGGTAAATAATCCAAAGTTCCTTAGTATTTTAGTTATTATTTTTAAAAAATAGTGCTCGATACAAAAGTAGAGCATACATGCCTACCCAATTTAAATCATTCGCCCTAGCTGTTACCATGGAAATTTTGATTTCAATTATTAAAACACGTAAATTTCAGAAATACGTTATTCCCAAAAGAATTTCGCTTGAAGATGGAACAGTGCTTACTTTAACTCAATTTAATTCAAATAATTATATTGAAGTTTTCGCTCTTGTTTTGAAACATGAGACCTCTTATGTCGCGAGTTGGAATCATATTTTTAAATAAATAATTATATATATATATATATATATATATATATATATAAATTATTTATTTAAAAATATGATTATATATATATATATATATATATATATATATACACTTTAATCTATATTAAAATTGAGCTGCTAAATAAATTCTTTGTATTGTAGTAGTTATTGGTTCAGATGTTGTGATGTCATTTGCAGCTGTGTGCCATTGGAAATTGCTTGGCATGCCACATGTGGCACATGTGCCATAGATTGCTGATCCTTGAGGTAGAACAAAAATGCTATAATTCAGTATGGTAGTGCAAAAGTGCTATAATTCAAAGTGCCAAATTCAATTTGTTATAGGAAACACTATAATTCAATATATTGATACATATTCCTATCTGTCTGTTAACATGTTGGCTCCCAAGTCTCATTTCCTTTGTTGTCCCAACATTATATCTTAATTTTGGTACAAGCAACTTTAGGTTTTAACATTCTTTCATATCTGAGGCAAGGATAGCATAGGTAGTATTTATTACCCATGTAGCACCAGTGTGGCATTTGGTACCAGAGTCCATTTTACAAACCAGAGTTCTACAAAACCCACACAAATGCATGGTACAGCTCTGTGTATGTAAAAAAAACAAAAAAAAAAAAAAAAAACCGTAGAAATTCCAAAAGGAAAAGAAACAAAAGACAAAAATATCAAAAATATATAATTTTTTTAAAAAATAATGTGGTTCAGGTGTACCATAATCTGATAAGCAATCAATCATAGCATCCCACTCCCAATAATCCTCATAGAAAAGAAATTGGAAAACGATTCACCAGAGATTCATGTGGGACTTGTAAACATACCCCCATGACTCTCCAATGAATCATGTGGGAGCCAACATATTAATATTGAATGTGAGTTGTTACTTTTAATAATACCCTGTTTGGAGTTTGTTTAGGTATGTGGTTATGGCAGCTAATTTATATAACAGTTGTGGTAATTATTATTTATACACTAGTAACTTTCCAGCAACTTTTGCAACCAAACCAGCCACAAATGTAATAACCTGTATTTCTTTGGATCTTGCCTATATGGCTGAGAGCTGGTGATGGGGTGGAAATGTCACCCCAGTCTCATCATCAAAGGACTGAATTTTGACCAAACAGAGTGCTACCTATTTCTCTAACAGTTTGTCAATATGAATAAGAAAATAAAAAGATCTTACCTCATTGGTCAGTCAGAGTTTAATTTATTTGAGATAGAAACAATCACTGTCATCCTCAAAAAGTTCCATATTTAGCTATTAGCACATTGGCTCTCAAGTCACATTTCCATTGCTGTCACAGGGTCCCACACTATATCTTAATTAATTTTGGTACAAGCGACTTTATGTTTTAACATTGTTTCATTTATGAGGCAAAGTAATATTTATTACCTGCACACAACCTGCGTGTTTTTCAGTGCCTGAATTCATTTTACAACCCAGAGCCCCACACGACCCACCCATGGGTTGTTGGAAAATTCCCAATATACAAGTATTACATTGTACAGTATTTACATTAGTCGGACTATTGTCCTCATCTTTGTCGCCATATTTGTCACAACGTTTTGGCCGTTGTACGTAAATAGGGTGACAAAGATGAGGACAATAGTCCGACTAATGTAAATACTGCACATAATACCTCATCTCAGAAATATAGACAGAGTATTACATTGATTCTAAATCTCATTTTCTCTAATCAAAAATATTAAAAGTTTTTTGGAAAATAATGTGATTCTGGTGTACCATGATCTCATAAGCAATCAATCATAGCACCCTACTCCCAAGAATCCTCATAGAAAAGAAATTGGGAAATGATTCATTGGAAGGTCATGTGGGCCTTGTAAACATACCACCACGACTCTCCGGTGGGTTGTGTGGGAGCCAACATGTTAAGAACATTTCCTGTAGTAGCAAACATCTTTTGGAGAGTTTGAACACTGTTTCTGGAAATTTCCAGCCACCTACCTATCACTCATTGTCATCTTACCATTCAAAGTCACAACTTTTAGTAGTTACTTTGCCCTGATTTTAGTGTAAATAAAGCAATCTAATGTTCAACTAAAATGATTTGCCAAGACACCTTATACTAATGTTAATAGGATGGAACAATTTCTACTTAGAAATTTACATATTATCATGATTTTATCTTAGATCTTTTATTGATCCAATAGTTTTGCATGGCTTTTTCCAGCTTCAAGCAGTCTATCTCTCTG
This sequence comes from Acanthosepion pharaonis, assembly GCA_903632075.3. Lineage (NCBI taxonomy): Eukaryota > Metazoa > Mollusca > Cephalopoda > Sepiida > Sepiidae > Acanthosepion > Acanthosepion pharaonis. The sequence continues at coordinate 513,875 of CAHIKZ030000046.1, read as the reverse complement.
TTGTTTGACATGAAAATGTAAAGACTTATTTTCCAATCCTCAATGTTCACAGATATCACTGGTAAAAGCGTACTGCTAAAGAACCTTAAGTTCTAATGAAATAAAGGTGTATAATTATATTTTATGTAATTCACCCAAAACTTTTACACATCACTGTATTGGGGAAATTGTATAACAAAGTGGAAAAAATTTACTTGTGACACCTTTCATCCATTAGGAATTAATCGGGCTAAATGTGTTATGTTGGTAGGACTACATATGCACACAACAGAGGGGTGCTGGAAAATTTAATTTAAAAAAAAAAAAAAAAAAAAAAAATCAGCCACTCTTTTTCTTTCCATCACTTTTGTAAGTAGTTATTCCAATAATGATTATATTATACACAAACGTTAAACAGACAAACATTAAACACGCATACACATTGTAGGTCTGATGAATTTGATTGTGATTCTAATGTAATAAATAATAACCATGGAATATTAGTTTGAGCTGTATATATGTGTGTGTGTGTGTGTGTGTGTATGTGTCATCCACAGTCAGACTGTTTCGCTGTATCACAGCTCGTCAGTGTGGCTAGACGTCCGATTGCTTCAAGACATCAGTCAGATATCTTACCCCTAGGCCATTGTCACACAGTAGAAAGGAAGGGAATTTTAATGTTTTTCTCTATATGAAATATGCTAGCAGCTCGGAGAACTCAATTCATACTTGAAGAGTAATGCTAATATATATATGTATCTATGTTTGTGTATATATATATATATATATATATATATATATATATATATATATATATATATATATATATATGTATATGTATGTATGTATGTATGTATGTATGTATATAAAATTCTGTAACTTTTGTTAGTTTGTCCATCACACCCTGTAAAATACACTGACTGATTGAAACCAAATTTTAGGAAGATGTGCAAACAGGTAAGGAGGTACAATGTGGTTTTACTAGGGTGCATAGCTTAGTACATTAAATTTTCATTAATTTTTGGGGAAAAATTAAAGGTTTTATTTAACATACAAAATAAGTTGTCATTCTCCTTTCTTCCAATACTACACTGGGGACAGACATCAAATGAATTAACAGTAGCTGCAAATGTTAATCAAACCCACTCCCCACCACTACACACCTTTCAACAAAGAGGGATTCAACTTCATAAAGCATTTCCTAAGTCACTTTTATTTTACTTAACTGGTTGCAGTTTCAGCAATATAATTAACAAGACTAAACACTTTAAAAAGTTTGAAAGAAATATTTATGCATGGCCAGTTGTATGTTGCATGCTCAAGAGTAAGAAATCCTATTTATTTTTCACTGTTAAAAAGGGAAAAAAAGAAATTTTCTTAAAAAACTATTGTTTGCCATGAAGTTCTATTAAATTAAGGAAATTATTAAAAAGTATTTTTCAAAACAAATCAAGGTATTCTAATTTCAGAGATTGGTTTGCAAAATTAAATGAAATGCAGAGTTTGTAAATCTCTACAAAAAAAATGCTGACGATAACTTCAACAAAACTAAATACTGTGAGGATTTCAAAAAAATTATAGCAATGGAGTGTTGAAAAGTTCTTAGTCTGACTTACATCCCAAAATCTGATCCAAATATCAGGACATATTTGCATCCCCTTCTTGTTCGTTGCAACAACTTTCAGCCCAACTTTGTATTTATGTGTATAGTTGCATGCATTCGTGTGTAGTGGGATATTTCTCTGTTTTCATCTCTTTTATATAAACAGAAACAGCAGGCTTCTTTCATCTTCAGATTTAAATAGTTTGTCATCTGCCCACTAAACAGCATCTCTTTTAAATTTCATTTTTTTTCTTTTCAAAAGTATAAGATTAATACCAAAATATATAAATATTATAATGAATATAGAAATAAAAACATACAACAAATATGATTCAGATGATCAATTGTTTTAGAAACTACACATACACACACACACACATATATATATATATATATATATATATATATATATATATCTCAAAGTGTAGAAGAACAAACTGTAATATTACAGCATTCAGAACATTAATTTTAAAACAGTGCTCAATACATGAAGTAGAGCCGTAATGTTCTAATGTAACACTGCATAAGGTAAATATTTATATGGATGATATTTGCTTCAATAACTGTATTTCTGAATAAAAGTTTTTCGTAACACTGTGATTCCCCACCTGATGAGATGTTTAAAAAAAGCTTTTCCTTTTTTTTGATGTTGAAACAAATATACACAATTTTGTAGTAGATATGTGCATGTTCTAATGTAACACTGTGTAAAATAAATAAATAAATAAATATATATATATATATATATATATATATATATATATATATATATATTATTTTGATACCTTTTACTTGAATGGTGTGAAAAAAACGGATAGTACAATTTGCAAATAAAAATATATTTAAACAAACTGATGTTAGGGAAAAAAGTTCAGAATAAAAGAAAAGACTAAAAACATTCATGTTGGTCGGAAAAAAAAAATCACCCAACATCACAATACCTATCCAAAAGAAAAAAAAAAGAAGTCAATTGAATAAATTAAGAAAAAAACGTAAAAGTGCTCAATACACTAAGTAGAGAAAAGTATAAAAAAAACTGCTTTTTACAGTTTTTAAACTACAATTTTAAATTTTAAAAACAGTAAAATCGACTTTGCTAACCGAAATGCTCTTCTGTGGTGAAATCGGTAAAAGCATATCTGGCTCTATACAGTTCCGTATCGGATACAGGTTCAATTCCTGTCAGAGGATGCAAATTTTCTATGACAATTTCTTGCACATTCGGGCCAGTAAATGTTGTTAATACTGTTTATTATAAACAGAGCATTTATTTAAATATTTGTGTTGATAAAAAGAATGTATAAACATAAAAATGTCTTAAAAATAATTGTCAGACTTTGTCCATTTCATAATATATATATATATATATTATATATATATATATATATATATATATATATATATATATATATATATATATGAAGAAAATATATGGAAAAACAAAAATCCGAATATGCAACATTAAAACAGCATACTTGCATATTCAGATTTTTGTTTTTCCAATTATTTTTCTTCATACTGTCGGATCTATATCCATGTATTTGCTTACATATACATATACATATATATATATATATATATATATATATATATACACACACACACACACACACACACACATTAGAGAGAAAAACTGTTGAAATTTAATATGCAAACCTAAAAATCTATGTCTCTGTATATGTCTCTGTGTGTGTGTATGTATATATATATATGTGTGTGTGTGTGTGTGTGTGTGTGTGTGTATGTAGGTATGTATATACAGGGTGCGATGGTTAAATTGTCGCCATTTTAATTTCTCGTGTACACATTGTTTTTGTCAACTTCACAGTCTAGTAGGATCAGTTGGGTACCATCTGTGAGAAACAGAGCACTATGATGCAATTTACTCCACCAGAAATTTGGAAACGGCATACTGTACTGCATTCATACTGGGAGTTCCAATATGAGTGTTTCAGAGTGTTTGGGTGTCAATTTGAGGACAGTACAGAGGATTCAGAAAGATTTGGAGGAGTCTAATGATGATTATGAAGTTACAGCAGCTCAGAAAGCTGACTATAATCATTCTGATAAGAAAAGAATACCCGAATACCAGACTCAACATGCAGGCCTACATCAAGTGTCAAGAGGGTGGCTACTGGAAAAGTCTACATCTGGCAACAGGACTCTTCACCATACCACACAAGCAGGAGAACCCAAATATGGCTGTCAGACAAGTTCTGCAACTCCATCATCCCTTATATCTGCCCACCTAACTCCCCAGACTTCAACCGACTTGATTATTATGTGTGGAGCACAATTCAGTGGGAGACCAACAAAAGTTCTTGTAATACCAAAGATAAACTGATGGCAAGGATTATGGCAGCATTTACCAACAAGGAGACTGTCCAGAAAAGATGCAAGAGATTCCGAAGTCGTCATGAGGCCATGGTTGAAGCCAATGGCAATTTTATTGAAAAAATTTACTCTTTCCTATTTCAAGATATTTTTGTGTAATTTTGACAAATATGTCTGTTAAAATGAGATGCCAGTGTTATTTTCATTTTTGTGTAATTTAGACCACAATTTATCCATCACACCCTGTATATGTGTCTGTAGAGATATATATATGTGAAATCAATACATGAACATTATATACAAGAAACCAATAAATCATACATATATATATATATATATATATATATATATATATAAGGCGTGCGCACACACAATGAGAAAACCTAACAAATATGAGTTGATTCTGATCTATAGTTTATAAATATGTATTAGCACAAAATTTATTTTTATAAAACGTCTAAGTTCAAAGTTAAAAGCTATAAAGATGAAAAGGAAATACTTCAAAGAACAAAACAATAAATTGTATATTTTTTCTTATTTCTCGATAAATTCTTCTTACCACACTTGATCATAAATCACTAAAAGTTAAAAGTTTTGGTTTTTATTGTTGAAATAATAGACTTCAGAGAATCAATATATATATATATATATATATATATATATATATATTGGATTAAAGGTAGTTTTTAAGAATGACATTTTAAAAAGATGTTGAAAATTTATTTTTTAGTACTGTAACATTTTCTGACAATATCCAAAGACAGTCATATAAATTATAAATATTGAATCTCTAATGTTTGCATTCATTCCTGAATACTGACAATACCTTCAATGTATTCTTATATTAACATAGAATGTAAATGCTTAAACAGATAAAGATAGATACAGAAATAGTGAAGTTGATACATGAAGAGATCAATTAAGGATTATGTTAATTAAGGATTATATTGCTAAATTAATGTTCCTCTCCCTAAAATGATTGAGCTCAATTTCTTTTTCTAACATACAATAGTGGTAGTTTGCTAGGGGTAGTTTTGCCCAACATTGTGTTGCTATAAAACTACAACATTCACTTAAGAACTTGAGCTATGTTTTTAAATAGCTTTGTCAGATCAAGACAATCATATAGATGTCATCTATAGTACCAAACTTGTTCTGAAATATCTAAATTCTTAGCTGTATACAAATGCTTTCTCAGATTAATGTTTAAAAACAGCTTCAAGTGAATGAAGCCAGTAGGTCTCAGAGAGGACTATCCTTCAAGTGAATGAAGCCAGTAGGTCTCAGAGAGGACTATCCTTCAAGTGAATGAAGCCAGTAGGTCTCAGAGAGGACTATCCTTCAAGTGAATGAAGCCAGTAGGTCTCAGAGAGGACTATCCTTCTTAGAATGTTATGGACTGGCACTACACAATCACAAAGAACTATAGCAGATAACAGAAACTACATTACTGGAGGACGTTCAACAGCAGCAACAACTAAAACAGAAACCACCTGTAACTCAAAGGGAGTATTGGTATAATGAGGATGTTGAAAAACTACTTCAAACAAAAGGTTATAAAGGAAACATATATCAGTACTGGAAAGAGCAATAACAACTACTGGACATCTACTTGTCATCACTCTTCTCAATTAGAAATTGCCAGAACATTGCTTCAGAAGATTCTGAAATTAGATTTAAGAATGTTTCCATACAAGATTCAAATGGTCCCAAAATTTAAAAAAAAAAACATATGCTTGTAAAAGTTATTTTTTTTTTATATCATTCAGTGGCCACCTTGTATAATATTTTAAGTTAAATTCTGAAAGAGATTGATATAAAATTAACAAAGAGGACACTTTAATAATTAGGAATGAGTAAGATATTTTCGTGCAACTGTTATAGAAATGTACAAAGAAGCAAAATGTTTATTCTGAAATCGGACATTATTTTTGAATGACCTAATACTATTTTCCAGTGTAAACACCAGGTATGTCAAGTATTTGAGGACAAAATTCGAAAGGCGATTGATATAAAATTAACAAAGAGGACACTTTAATAATTAGGAATGAGTAAGATATTTTCGTGCAACTGTTATAGAAATGTACAAAGAAGCAAATTTTTATTCTGAAATCGGACATTATTTTTTTGAATGACCTAATACTATTTTCCAGTGTAAACACTGGGTGCGTCAAGTATTTGAGGACAAAATTCGGAAGGCGATTGATATACAATTAACAAACAGGACACTTTAATAATTAGGAATGAGTAAGATATTTTGGTGCAACTATTATAATATGTAAGAAAACAATTAAAATGTTTATTCTGAAATTGGACATTACTTTCCAAACTAATTAGTGCTGCATTTACATATAGGCAAGCAAAGGCTGCAGCCCAGGGTCTCAAGGACTAGACGGTGCCCTGATAAAACTAAAAAAATAAGGATATAGGTACAGATGAAAGTTGTTGATTTTCAGATTTAATGAGGCTACTTTGAACTGATTTGAAACAATTTAGAGAATTTGGTTTTGTTTTTTTTTTGTTTTTATGGCATATCAACCTCAATAGATTTATTTCGTACTGACAACTTTTTTTCCTGAAGTAATATTTTTGCTTTGTCAAAACCTATTCTAGTAATATTTTTTTCCTCAAAATGTATAGCTAGTAATTATTTTAAAACATGTATTACTGGTCATATTTTTTTTCAAATCATAGCTGGTAATATTATTCTAAAACATGTTGCTAGTCATATGTTTTTTCAAAACATATTGCTGGTAATAGTTTTTTTCTTTAAAAATTTCTTTCCTAGTAATAATTTTTTTACAAAAGTATTTCTGGTATTAAAACCTATTTTACACTTTCATAATGCTTTTTTACACTCAGTTTCAGGGTTAACTATTTGCACATATCTGAGACCCTAACAGGTGCTACCACCTGGGTCAATTGGGCCTAGGGCACCAACGAATTGAGAATTAGTTCCATGCTACTCAAAACCCTCTTGATTAGAGGCCTTGTTGTTGGATGTAGTTTATCGTCCTACCCAGGATGCGGATGTAGTTTATCATCATACCCAGGACGATTAGAGAATTTGGACCCCTGTAGTTGGGGGTAAGTGTTTTAAATTCATTGGCACTCCTTTGATTTAATCAAAACTTTGTTGCAAGCAAATCACGACAAAAGTTAATTTAAAATTAATTTTTTCTACTATATATGATTTCTCACTGTGATACAAGTCATTATCGTTCATTAAAATATGACACAATCAAAGATACTGTTCTTTTCTATCTAATCTCCTTGATTTATATCTATTAGCTTTGAAGTTGACAATTTTAGCAGATATAATTACATTTTTTTCTGCTATGGTGATCTAGGATTGCAAGTCAAAATTTTCCATCTCCATCAATGTTATGTTTTTTTTTAGGATACATTGCTAGTGAATTTTAATCCTAGAATTTCAGTGTAAGACAGGCCCTTCATTCTAGACACATTTCTGTAGGATGTAAACTTTGGATAGGATATATCATGAAGATGCCATTGAAATAAATTGGATAAGTTCCAAAATCATTAAATATTTTACTTGAAGTACTTTACACCAAAAAAGCATCATCTGTAAATATATCTTTTTTTTATAGACACAGTGAGTGAGCATATGTAATGAAAGGGCCCCCAAATTCTATTACCCCAGAGACCTCTTAAGGCCTAAATCTGGCCCTGAACCTAATATATACAATGATTAGGATATTGGAGAAGTTTCAAAGTATTTTGCTTCATCATGGAAATATTGAGTTACAAATTCTAAGTTCTCTTTAATAGAAGCTAATAATTATTTCAAATTTTATTTCGCTGCTATGGCAGGAATAGAAGTTTATGAAATCATTTTTATTAGTAGATTTGCAGCAGATGTTTATGTGTGTTCATGAATTTGTGTGTATGTATAAAAATATATCATTAATTCATTAAATTCAGAAGTGGAAAGCCTGCAGGCACCAATGATAGCCAGATCAAAATGCAGATTAAAAATAATCGACATTGCATGACACAGGACATCACAGACACATTCCATATGCCTGAGCATTGAAAGGCATTTGAAAACTTGGATTTGTGTATTGTTATGTTTGGAAGCATCATGATTAAATTTTAAAAGAAATATTTAATGAATTACATTTCCATCTGCAATTCTGTACACAAATACAACAAAAACAATTTTTTTAAAAACAACAATCACAGGCAATGAAAAATGGTTTGTTTACAACAATGGCAAGCGAAAATAGCTCCATGGAAAATGAAATGAGCCACTGTTAATCACTCCAAAATCTAGTCTTCATCTGAAGGTAAGGATGATGTGTATCTGGTGGTGTTGGGAGGGTAACAATCACACCTTGAATTCAGACAAGTACTGTTTCCAGTTGGAGTGATTAAAGGTAACAATTGATGAAAAGTATCTGGAGTAGGTGTGTTAAAAAATGTCCAAAAGAAGAGCAGTGAAAAAGTTTGTCTTTTCTCACTGATGGACAGATATTTGTGTCCTAGACAACTGCTTACCAGGACATTTGTGTACCTCTGATAATTTTTTGAAGTTACCATTTTTTTTTTAAAGAATTGTTTGGTATAGAAATTTGCACACTAATATCTTTAATTATGCTAAACAAGCTGTTCTTGTCTTAAATATATCCTGAATTCCAAATTCTCTAAGCCCTCTTTTCTCACTGATGGACAGACATCTGTGTTCTGGACAATTTTGTACCTCTTATAATTTTTTAAGTTACTATACTTTCTTTTTTTAAGACTTGCTAATTGCAAACAAACTTTTAATTATTCTAAACAAGCAAAAAAGGTAGTTGACATAAATTTTGAAAAAAAAAAAAAAAACATTTTTAAAGAGTTATTTAATATAGAAATTTTCACACCAATACCTTTAATTATTCTAAACAAGCAGAAAGGTAGTTACCATAAATTTAAAAAAATAGAGATAGAAATTTATTTTTTAAAGCAAGAAAAAATTAAGCTAGCAGTTTCAGTTCACTCTAGCAGTGTGTACCACAAACATTTAATAGATTCTGGATTTTATAGATTATATTTTTATTTGGAACCCGTGACTAAGTTCCGAAAATCAAACACTGGTGGAAAAATATTTGTGGACAAGCAAAATTACAGCTACCACTATCATAAGAAAACACTGATGAAACAAAAACATACTGGCGATGTGTGGGGCGATCTTGTAACACTGTTAATCTGTCATTATATTATAAGCAAAAATAAACTTTTTATTTTTTTTTTCTTCCTTTTTTAAAAATTACTAACTTAATATAGATTGAAAATATAATGATATGACAAAAATGAATGCAATCTGCATTAAATGCAGCTTATCAACACAGCTTATCAACACTTTGCAGGTTGCCAAATGATATTTTAGAGTGTAAGAATTTTTTATTGGATAATGATCACATTGAACCACCAGTTCTCATACAAACACTGAAGTTAGGCAATATTGAGCCTGTTCAGTACCGAGGTGCTGTAAGTTTGGATTTGTGCGTGCTGTGATGGATAATGGCTTGGAATTGTTAATCAGAGAACTAAGTTCCAATTCCAGTTGGGTTTGTTATATTCACTTACAGAAAAATACCCTTGGGAAAAGTATGAACCCATCTCTTCTCCTGCCAGCTATGGGTAAGGCTTGTAAATAACTTGTAAGTAATTAGTAAGTAACCATTATTATCTTCAAAAATAAAATAAATTTGTGTACAAAATATTTAGATTTTGGCATTAACTCATTGAGACCTGACCACTGCTTTACCAGTGGTAGAGAAAAATGACGTTAATGCCAAGCCACAAGTTGAACGGTGGGTAAACACTTGTAACTATGTTTATATCTATCGTGAAACATTATGTTGTAACCTAGAAAGGGTTACTGAATGAGGAATAACCAAAATGGAGGTTGGAAGTGAAATGGTAATCTTCATAACATCAACAAAATACAGTACTCGTCAGCGGCGTGAAGTAGGTAAACCACTGCTAGTGGTGGACTACTTAGACTGCATATTACCCCCACTTACAGTGGTGTCCAATATATTTATGAGAAATGGAACACACCCATTAGTGTTCATAGGTATGATATATAACACATTACATACCAATTATTTGCAAATTTTGACTCTGGAGCTCAGGCAGAAGGGCTAAAATTCTTCAGGAATTCAGCGGTCAAAGTGTTAAATAACCCATAGAAGTGTTGATATGCCACTAAGCAAAAACAACCAATCAACCTTATTTCTAACACTTTAGTGTGTAATGGTAATCTTTGTTTAATTATCAATAGAATTTTTTCATTTTTATATACATTCTGAATACATTAAATTTTTTTTTTATTTTTTTTAAGCATTCGCCCGAACAAGGCGTATAGCCACTAGGATGAAGGGGTTGCAGAAGATTTAGAGCAAGAGCAGATAAAAGTGATAAAAAAGGATGAGAGAGAGATAGTGGATAGATCAAGGTAGCTGGAGATGTCGATTGACATTACATTTGAATAGTTAGAGATCATGGCTCTCAGAAAGTAATTGGGAAGGGTGTTCCACAGGCGAGAAAAGGAGTATGAAGCTATTTGAGTAGAAGTTTCTACAGTGTAAAGAGGTGGGGCGGGATGCCAGCTTTGTAGGGTGTGCTTGAATTCATGGATCTCAGAACCAGTGAAAGTTATAATAAATTATAAATTATCTACATTTTGACCTGGCAATGAAAACTTCAATAATGGGTAAAAACTGTTATTTTTAAAAACATTTTCAGCCAATGAAAAATATTTGGAAAACACTGCACTTGTCAATCATCAGAATAGCGACAATTTTTCCTAATGTCTTTCTCCGAACAATATGTATAGAAAAAAAAACAAGTCAATCAATTACATGCACAAAACAATTACCAATAAACAACAGTGCTTATATTCTTATAATTTCCAAAACAAATATTTTGACAGTTTCCATGTAAACAGAAAGAAAGGGAAAAATTAAGACTATCAGTATCAACCACAATTGTTATAAACAGATGCTGACAGAAAATTGTTTTTTGAACAGACAATAAAAGTTAAGTGATGGTTGAAAGGCTATTTTGAAAAGGGAAAAAAAACGATTGTTTAAATTGAACATTCCATCATATTTTTCTTTTTCTTATCAACATAAGGGTATGTTTTTATATTTCATTTCTTCAATCTTTTTTTTGCTTTCTAATCTGTTTTGAAGAATATACAGGTTACCTTATGTACAATATATAAGCAGTGTTGACATCTATCAACACCGAATGGCAACAGTGTGTTTTCAGGCCATCTCCATGACTTGAAGATTGTGTTCATGTCCTGAAGATAGCATTCAAGCATGAAACAAAACATGAAGAAAGCAAGAAATCAGGATAGTTTCGACAGACAAGAATTGGGGTGGGGGTATTATAATTATTTTTTGTGGAAAAAAAAGTGAAATTACCTGTGTGTGTTGGGTTG